>OY720429.1:133262793-133480293 GCA_963082735.1 Pocota personata | reverse complement strand
TTCACCTCACTGGGTAAACGAGCTATTCCACCAAATAAGATTTCGAACGGCGTATGTCGAGTAGTGCTATGCACGGCACTTCTATAGGCCATCAAAAACAAGGGAATCTGCCGGTCCCAATCCCGTTGGTAGTCACCTACGACCTTCGAGAGATGTTCGTCCAAAGTCCTATTGAAACGCTCCACCATACCGTCCGACTGTGGATGAAGCGGGGTTGTCCTTGTCTTTTTGATTCCGAGTAGTTGACACATCTCTTGGAAGATTCTTGACTCGAAGTTCCGCCCTTGGTCAGAATGCAATTCCAAGGGCACACCGAATCTGCTAACCCAATTGTAGACGATCTGCTCCGCCACGGTTCTGGCTTCCTGGTTAGGGATCGGAAACGCTTCCGGCCACTTACTGAAGTAGTCCATCACTACGAGTATATACCGATTACCATTGTCGGTTTCCGGAAAGGGCCCTGCGATGTCAATGGCGATTCGTTCGAAAGGTGCTCCCACGTTGTATTGGTGCATCTTACCTCGAGTTTTGATTCTCGGACCCTTGCTAGCTGCACACACGTCGCATTTTCTGCACCAGTCTTCGATATCTTCCTTCGCTTTTAACCAATAAAAACGTTCTCGTACCCTTTCTAGCGTCTTATTCACTCCCAAGTGGCCTCCGGTCGCCCCGCCATGCATTTCCTGTAACACCTCCTTGACCCTCGTCCGCGGTACTACAAGCTGCATTACAAACGATTTTCCGTCGGAGGATTCCCATTTTCTTCTCAGAACACCTTCTTGGACATGGAGGGAGTCCCACTGCGCAAAATATGCCTTTAAGGTCGGGCTTCTGTGAGAGATGTCCTGATGATCCGGTTTCTCCATGTTCTCCTTCCAGGCCAGAATCGGCTCGATATCGGGGTCTTCCTTCTGAGCGTTCCGGATCTCATCTACGCTCCAGCCGGCGATAGGTTCGGCTCTCATTCTTTGGATGGAAACCAGCTCCCGTTCTTCCTGACGCGCACAATGTTTACAATCCGTTCTGCATGGTCTCCGGGACAGTGCATCCGCATTAGAGTGGAGTTTTCCTTTACGATGCTGTATTTCGTAGTCGTAGATTTGCAGCCTTTCGATCCATCTTGCGACCTGACCCTCAGGACTCTTGAACTGTAATAGCCATTTTAATGCTGCATGGTCTGTGCGAAGAACGAACTTCCTCCCGTAGAGGTATTTGTGAAAATGCTTCGTAGCCAAGATCAAAGCTAGAAGTTCCCGCCTTGTCACGCAGTAGTTCCTTTCTGGCTTAGAGAGCACCTTGCTGAAGTACGCAACCACCTTCTCTTGGCCGTCATGCACCTGGGAGAGTACGGCTCCTACCCCGACATTACTAGCATCTGCATCCACAACGAACGTTTCCCCGGGAGTGGGGTAAGCCAGTATCGGGGCATCGCATAGCCGTTGTTTAAGTGCCTTGAAGCTCTTCTCGCACTCAATTGACCATTTGAATTGTTTTCCCTTTTCCGTCAACTGGTGCAGGTTCTTTGCGATCCCGGCAAAATCCTTCACGAACCGTCTGTAGTAGGTGGCTAGGCCCAGGAAGCTCCTTAGTTGGTGTTTGTCTTTGGGGACTGGCCAGTTTTTCACCGCTTCGACCTTCTCCGGATCGGTTCTCACTCCTTTCGCTGAAATTATGTGTCCCAGGTACTTGACTTCCGCTCTAAACAGGGCGCACTTCTTGGGGTTGAGCTTCAGGTGGGCACTTCGAAGCCTTTGAAACACATCCCTTAGATTGTCTCGGTGTTGCGCAAACGTTTTTCCTACGACGATGACATCATCCAAGTATACCAAACAGGTTTTCCATGTTAACCCTTGCAGGACACATTCCATCAATCGCTCGAAAGTCGCCGGAGCATTGCACAGCCCGAATGGCATTACCGTGAATTGCCATAGCCCATTTCCTGCGGTGAAGGCGGTTTTCTCCCGGTCTTCTGGATGGATCTGTACCTGCCAGTAGCCACTCTTCAAGTCGAGAGTGGAAAACCATCGGGCTCCTGATAGTGTGTCTAGCGTGTCGTCAATCCGTGGCAGAGGGTAGCTGTCTTTCTTGGTGACGTAATTGAGCTGCCGATAGTCCACGCAGAACCGCGTGCTGCCATCTTTCTTCTTAACCAGTACAACCGGTGATGCCCACGGACTTTTGGAACTTTCAATCAGACCTTCTTTCTCCATTGCCGACACCATCTCTGCAACTTCTGTCTGCTTTGCCAATGGAAGGCGCCTAGCAGGCTGACGAATTGGTCTAGTATCACCAGTGTCTATTCGATGTTGTACCAGGTGTGTTCGGCCGTATTCTCCGTCCTGTGAGGCAAATACATCAGCGTACTCATTGATAAGATTCTCTGCCATAGTTCGCTGCTCCTGATTCAGCTCACTGGACTGGAGAATCGTCTCTCTCGCTTCCGCTGTCCAAGGTGATGGGAGAAGTTTTGGAGCATCACGTTCAGATATTGTTGCGACGGCGGTAATCGGCGTGCATTTTCCAGTCACCTCCCCTCGCCTTAGTTTGACAGTGTGTGGTCTTGCGTTCAAAACCCTCACTGGAACCATGGTGTTCTTTGGTTCGACTAACGTCTTTCCCACGATGTAGTCTTGAGAATTCTTCTCTGGGTCTGGTTCTACTATGTAGAATCGGTGGCTCCCAAGATCACCTTCCAGCTTCGTCCAAATGATTGTCTCTGAAGACGGCGGCAAAACTTCGTCTTTGCTGATGACTGTCCTGAGAGTTACGGCATTCTCATTTCCGTACACCATCGGAATCTCCACATTTCGATACCTCAGTACTTGCATCCCGATGTCCAAGATTACTTCATTTGCTTTCATGAAGTCTACTCCGATGATGCACTCGTCGCATATATCTGCCACCAGAAACGCATGGGAGAACGTCAGTCCTGCCAGAGTAATCGTAAGACGAACTTCTCCAAATACCTTCGCCATTTCCCCTGTTGCAGTCTTCAGGCAGTAGCTGTTGGTGTTGTGCAGCCAGGAGCTTTTGACGATATCTCTTCTTACAATGGAGGCAGTGGCACCTGTGTCGATGGTGGCTACGCACTTCTTCTCGTTGATTAGTGCCTCCACTGTCAGGCTCTTGTTACCCCGTTTGGTTTGCGAAACTTGAATGGTGGTCCTGGGGGCCTCGATTCCAGTAACCAACTTCTGCCCCGCGAAGTTGGTCCTTACGCATTTCCCGACTGCTGGTTTTGCGAAGTCTGACTGACAGGATGGATGTTATCACCGCCAGATGCTTCCTCTCTGCTTCTCCTACTTCCGCAATGTGAACAATTTCCTCGTCTAGGTGCACTTCTGCACTGCCGTTGTAGGTGTCCCGTTTGGTTGCAATTCCAGCAACGGATTTGACTTCCGCGAGCTCTGTCTTCATCCATGACGGCTGTTCTCTGGCATGAGCATTCCACGACGGACATTTCCCTGACACGGTGTATTCCCTGGTATGCTTGGTCCGCAGCCTTCATTGACAAAGCGAATGCCAATGCCTCGGGGAGTGTTCGTTTTTCAGCCATCCTTACAGCCATTTGCAGTTGTCTGTCCTCTATGGCCTGAATAAAAGCTTCCACCGCCATTTCGTTGATAAGCTCCTCACCGGCTTTAGGGTATGAAAGATGGGCTAGTCGCTCTATATCCGCTTGCAACTGTTGGAGCGTTTCCCCCCTTTTCTGGACTCGACTACGCAGCTGAACCCTGTACACCTGCTGCATGTGTTCATCCCCAAACCGCATCTCGATAGCCTGAACCAGAGAGTCGTAGTTCTGCTGTTTATCTTCCGGGATGGTCTGCAAGAGCTCCGCAGCTGGACCCCTCAGTGCAAGTGTGAGTGCAATGGACTTCTCTTCATCGTCCCAGCTATTGGTCATTGCGGCCGCTTCGAATTGCCTTTTATAAATTGGCCATGATGTTTGACCATCGAAGATAGGAGGCTGCATCTCCTTTCTTCTCAGACCGTCAGTGGAATATTCCCGTGCTTTCTGTCTCTTCACGTTGCTGAGCTCCTTAGCAAGATTTTCGACTTGCTTTCCTACTATCTCGAATTGCGTATCCACTTTTTCAAACTGAGTCTCTATCTTCCCGAACTGAGTTTCATGTTTCTCAAAATTTTCATCGAATCTAATTTCGACTTTTTCGAGTTGCGTCTCGACCTTCTCGATTTTTTCTTCGATCACTTCGAATTTGGATTCCAAGTTCTTGTTTTGCTCATCAAGTTTACTTTCCAGAGCATCTAGAGAATTCTTTTGTTCGTCCATTGCTTTCTTTTGTTCGTCCAGCTTAAGTTCTAGAGAATTCCTTTGGTCGCCCATTGCTTTCTTTTGTTCGTCCATCGCTTTCTTTTGTTCATCCAGCTTAAGTTCTAGAGAATTCTTTTGTTCGTCCATTGCTTTCTTTTGTTCGTCCAGCTTAAGTTCTAGAGAATTCCTTTGGTCATCGAGCTTATGACTTTGATCTTCTATTGCTTTCTTTTGTTCGTCCATGACTAACTTAAGTTGCAGGAGCAGACTTGTTATACCCGGGTCGGCTACTGTACTTGCTGGTTCCTCTTCCACGTCAAACTCTATGTCATGCGGATTTTCACCTTCCTGCGTTACTGCTTCTTCCAGACGAATCAGTAGGGCATCTTTTCCCCCAGTTGTGTCGAGGTTCCGCTTACTGAGTTCTGCCTTTAGTTGAGTTATAGTTAGTTTTCCCAATTTGCGACCCATTTTGCGCAACTAATTAACTCAACACAGAAATCGTTTTTTTTTTTTTTTTTTTTTTTTTTTGTGCAATTTCACACCACGGAAATAGTTATTCACAGAATAAGTTTTATCCCGCTTCTGACACCAATGTAATATGCGAGCTACGGCTCGAGTAGATAAAACAATTATTCTGTGAAATTATTTCTTTATTTTCTACTCTATAGAACAATTCAAGTTCACACTATACTATTCTTCGCAAATTCTTTTCTTACAATGTCTCTTTCCTCTCAAATCACTTTATCTCCTTTCAATTACTTAATTCACAAATTCAAACTAATTACTTTTTCTTGTTTACTCTCAACTTTCAATTTATCACCAAATTACAACTTCGCCCGTTATCACTTTTCCAATCTCTTCGCCACGGTTCTAAAACCAACTGTGTCTTTTTTGATCGCCATCTGTCCTTATATAGCAGAAGTTTCTGATAGCCAGAAACTTCTAGCAAATTCTTCGACCACTGGAACAAGAGAAATAATTCTTGCAGTTTCAATTCCCTTTTATCCCTGATATTATTCGTCTCTTTCGTTGACATGAGCTGTGGAGACTTCGTCCCAGACACGAACCTCGAATGAAAGGACAGTACGAACCAAAATTCTGCCAGAATGAAGTCACTTCGGAATTTGTTGCGTCATATTTTAGGGGGCGTAGTTATTATTATGTTACAGTATATTCGAGGTTTTCTTTTCGCAAAAGTCGTTCATTCTTGTAACAAGCTCCTTGAATCCTATGAACTCACTCCAGTAATTAGTCATGTCGTAATGTACAATAATTTTCCAATTATTTGTTACGAGGTTGACATTACCAATTTTTTCAATATATTTACCTGGATGGTCGTTGAATGGTGTGCTGGTAACTTGAGCGTGGCTTGGTAGTGGCCATATGATTGATGCCAGTGCAATTGAGACAAACAGGGATGGTATAGTCGATCGTCCCCTTTTTACTTTACTGGCTTGTTCTGTGGCTTCATTTGTCCGTTTCCTATTTTGCTGTCGCTCTATTAATTCTTCGATGGGTGGTCTCTCAGGTATACTAGTAGGCCGACATTTTTGTTTGTGTTTAGGTTGTGGTTTTGAAGCCGTTAATTGTAGGTGTAGGCATTTATTTTGCTGATTATGATCCTTTTCTACCACCTTCTCATCCTGAAGTTGTAAACTATTGTGGGTAATATTTGTTTCAGTTCCATTCTCTACATGGTGCATTTCTTGAAACGTTATTTGTTCATCATTATCGGTGATCGGTAGTACACATATTTTGGTTATAGGTCTTTTGTACGTTTTGCTGTTTGCTTTTATTGTTGCTACTCTTATTAAGCCGTCCTTACCAGCGTGTGTCTCTACCACTTTTCCCAGAGCCCATTTTGTTGGAAGAAATAGTTCATCTTTGATAAGAACGATTTCCAACAATTGCCACCGAGTTAGTAATCCCTCTTTGCTGTCGAGTCTGCATTCTTCTGGTGGTGCTAGCAGGGCAGCACCGATCTAAAAATGTCCTGGTGTTAGAACATCTGTCTCCTCGGGATCATTCGAAAGTGGACAAAGGGGTCTGGAGTTTAGATATGCCTCTATTTGCGTTAAAAATGTTGAAAGCTCTTCGTACGTTAACTTGTGTTCACCTATTGTTCGCTTGAGATGGTGTTTTATTGATTTTACACCAGCCTCCCAAAGGCCACCAAAATGCGGAGACCCCGGAGGTATGAAATGCCATTGGGTATGGTTTGATGATAATAGATCGCAAATTTCGAAATTATACTTTGATACTTCTTTTACATTTGACTGTAAGACCTTGTTTGCAGCCACAAAATTCGTTCCATTGTCACTATAGAGATGCCCGACATGACCTCTTCTGGCACACAATCTTTTGAAGGCTGCTATGAATGCATTTGCTGTCAGATCGCTCACTACTTCGATATGAATGGCTTTCGTGGCCAGGCATATGAATATTGCCACATACCCTTTGTACGACTTGTTACCTCTTCCTTTGGCTATTCTGATATCTATTGGGCCAGCGTAGTCGACTCCTGTATGCGGAAATGGTCTGTTTTTCCTCACCCTTGGTTGTGGAAAGTTTCAGTTGCATTCTAGTTTTTGCTTTGAGTCTAAAACATGTAGTACACCTGTAGATTGTTTGCTTGACTGCACTAAGGCCGTTAATAATCCAATATCGCTGTCGAATGTATGAATGTGTCAAGCCATAACCTCCGTGCAAGGTTGATTTATGAGCGTCTTCAATTAGCATTGTTGTGAGAGGACCAGAATGCGGAATTATTAATGGATGTTTTTGTGACGGTGAGATATCTGCTTCTGCTAACCGTCCTGCTACTCGAATCATATCGTCTTCGTCAATAAATGCATTAAGACACCAAAGCTTGCTCTTCTTTTCGATTTCTTTCCCTTTTTTAAGATGAGTGATTTCTTCGTTAAACTCTGCATGTTGTACTTTTTTTATTACATTTTTTTTGCAACCCATATTTCGTCCCATGTTAATGGTCCTAAACGTTTATTTTTCTCAGATGTTCCTGCGTTGTGAATAAACCGCTTACAATATGCAAGCACTCTTGTTAGTCGCCTCAGTGTGATGTATTGTGTTAACATCCTTTCAATATTATCAGGCATTCGTTCTTTTAATGTTGCTAATGCATACATTTTTACTTTATGTTCTTCCAAGTCCGTACTATGTTGTTTGATACCAGTGTAGGCGATTTCTTTTTGTGTTAACCATTTTGGGCCAGTCCACCAAATATCATACCCCTTTAGCTGTGAAGGGCATATCCCTCTGGAGGCACAATCTGCTGGATTATCCTTCCCTCTAACGTGATGCCATTTATCAGAATTTAGTATGCCGATTACTTCCGTGACTCTGTTTGCTACGTAGTTTTTCCATCTGCTCGGATTTCCAGCTAGCCACGCGAGTGTTATCATGGAGTCAGTCCAGGCATATGAATCCACCCCATTCAATTCCAGTGCTTCCTTTGTCTTTTTCATTAGTCTGGCGAGAAGCATAGCTCCGCAAAGCTCAAGTTTTGGTAGTGATATTTTTTTATAGGTGCCACTTTCGATTTAGCACATAACAGTGTTGTAAATACTGTCCCTGTTTTAGATATGATTCTTGTGTAGATTTCTGCTGCGAAAGCTTTCTCTGATGCATCGCAGAATCCGTGTAGCTCCATGCGGTACTTAGCTTCGTACTTATTCCAACGTGGTATCTTTAGTTGTTCTATGTGGTGAAGTTGTTCCCTGAATTCTGTCCATTTTTGAATAATTCGTCTGACAATTTTTCGTCCCATGAAATTTTGCATTCTTAAAGCTCTTGTTGAATCAGTTTCGCCTTTATTACAATTGGCGCTAGCCATCCCAATGGGTCAAACAGTCTTGCCGTTTCTGACACTATCTTTCTCTTTGTCAGATTTTCTTTTGTTGGGTCTAAGGAGATTTTAAATTCAAATGTATCTGATTCGGGTTGCCAATAAATCCCTAACGTTTTGATTGGATCATAGTCATTTAATTTAAATCGTTCTTGCTCCCGATCTTCAGGGTCTATGCTTCTGAGTAGCTCCTTAGAATTTGAGGACCATTTTCGGAGTTTGAATCCCCCGCTTTTCATTAGCTGTATTATTTCTTGCTGTGCTCTTCTTGCTTCATATAGTGTATCTTTCCCAGTAAGGAGATCGTCCACATAAAAGTCTTGCTTTGTTATTTTTGATGCTATCTGATACTTTCCTTCTTCATCGGATGCAAGCTGTTGCAATGTTTTAATGGCAAGTACGGTGCTGAGGATGTACCATAGGTTACTGTAGTTAGCCGATATTCCTTTATATTTTCTTCTGGATGTTCCCTCCAAAGAATCCTCTGAAAATCTCTGTCTTCTTCAGCAACCAATATCTGGCGATACATCTTTTCGATATCCGCTCTATAAACGTATTTATGTTTTCTCCAGCTCGTCATTATGGTGAGCAAATCTTGCTGAATAACTGGACCGGTTAGCATGGTATCGTTAAGGCTTATTCCTGAGCTCGTTTTTGCTGATACGTCAAAGACTATTCTAATTTTGGTGGTTGAACTATCTGGCCTGATGACTGCTTGGTGTGGTAGATAATACGTCTCTTTTGTTTCCTGTCTTCATGATGTTGGTTTAACTGGTTCCATGTGACCGAGTTCCAAGTATTCTCGCATGAACTGCTTGTAGTCTTCGTGTAATGATTTATTTTTGATGAATTTTTTCTCGGTTTGCAGAAAACGTGCTATTGCTCAATCTTTTGACTTGCCTAGTTTTTCCGCATCTTTTTTAAATGGAATTCGCACAATATATCTTCCTGTTTTATCCCTCCTGTGAGTCTTCTCGTATATCTCTTCGTAATGTGATTCTTCTTCTGAAAGACTACTTTTATCTTGGACCTCTTCTGTTTCCCAAAATAGCTTCAATTGTTCATTCAACTCCACGTTGGATATGCAGCAAATTGTTGATTCACTTGTCGTTTTATTGTGATGGAAAGATCCGGATAGTATCCATCCCAGCTTCGTGTTTTGTGCTATTGGAGTGCCACGGTTACCCTTTATTAATCCTTCCAGTATTATCTCTTGGAAAATATCTGCTCCAATTAGCATGTCCACGTTTGCTTGTTTGTTGTATGATGGATCGGCTAAAGGTAGATTTTTTAGATGATCCCATTCCTTTACCATGACCGATTCGTCCGGTAAAACTTTTGTTAATTTGTCCAGTACGAGGAATGTTCCCCATGTTCGAAATTCGGATATATAAATTGAAGCAATATTTAGCTCAAACTTGCTTCTTGACGCTACTGCTTTTGTCGTTCCAAGTCCAGTTATCGTTGCATAGGCTCTCTTCTTTTGTAGTTGTAGCCTTTGTACTGCATCTTCGGTAATGAAGGAGGATTGAAATCCTTGGTCAACTAGTGCTCGTAGATAATAGTCGCATCCTTTCCAGTTTGTTTTTACCATTGCTGTCGCTAGCAGTATTTTGTTATGCTGTGTGTTGGATGAGAAATTTGTTTGTGCTTGCTCCAAACGCCGATTCGTGTCATTAACGTGCAGTAGGGTATGATGTCGTTTTTTACACACTTGACATGCTTTGTAGGAAGAACATCTTGATGTTTCGTGGGTTTCCTTGAAACAATTTTTACAAAGCTTCTCCCTCTACATCAATGCGTTCCGTTGTGTTACTGGCATTTGACTGAACCTCTGGCAGTTGTGTAACCAGTGTGAACCATTGCATAGCTTACAACATGGACTAACTGTTGCGTGATAGTTTTTATAGAAGCCTTTCCTGGTGTTTACCGGTTTTTGTTCTTTCGTATTCGTGTTATTTCGTTTTCCTTCTAAATTATCTGGAGCATGAAATTTGTTCTCTAGAAATTTAAGGAAGTCATCAAGAGGTTGCAGGTCTTTTGGATTTTTCAATGACTGCCTTTCTTGTCTCGTTGTCTAGTTTCTGGGAAACAACGTAGGGTATCATTGGATCCCAGCTTGCTGTCTCTATGTTTAGACCTTTTAAAGAGTTCACGCATTCCGTTGTTGTATCATGAAGAATTCTCAGATGTGCTGCTGACTCAAACTGGCAGTCTTTTTGGTTCATTAATGCCTGTATCTGCGCATTCACTAGTAACCGTGAATTCTCATATCTGTTCATCAATGCCTCTTTTGCCGTCTCATAATTGCTGTTCATTATTTGCAAGTGTTGTATTATTTTTGCAGCGTCTCCTGTCACGTGTGTTTTTATTTAGTGCATTTTTTGAGCATTCCCCAATTTTTCATTTTTATGTGTGGTTTGCTCAAAGAGATCAATGAAGGATTTCCATTGCCTGTAGTCGCCACCTATTGGAAGCTTAAGTACTGGCAATTTCAACTCCTGCTGTGTATATCCACTCGTTCCATCTTGTTGAATTGCGAATTCTTCTAGTTTTTCCTGCAATTTCACCATCACTTCTTCGTATATTTCTTCCAGTTCTTCATGCTCAGTGAGGTAGTCATTGACCATGCTCGTCTCGGAGTGTTCAACTACATCGTTATGCGTTGCAATTATTACTGCCCATTGGTTGTGTATAAGCTGCTGCTTGTGAACGTAATACGCTTTTGACGTGGACTTAGCTTGATCCATTCTATCCACTGATCTAAAGAATGCTTGCTTCTGTGCTTCTTGGCGCTTTAGTCTTCGTTTCTGCTCTTCGTCGATGTCATCGTCCTCATGCTTGTTGTTGGACTGCAGTGGATTCTTGTTTTGCTTCTGCTCTTCTTTAAAGTTGTCTGATGAGCTTCTTGGTTTTGGAGCCATTTCTTCAGTCTTATTCTTTTCATCTTTACGAATTTCGTCCAACCTCGCCTCTAATTTCTTCCGTACCGCTACTACGATTGCTTCCACTTGCTCGTAATATTTCGACTTTATGTATGAGTGGTTTTTATCGTAGTCCTCCTGTCCGCGTATTTCTTCATCTCCCTTTTTGAACTCTTCCCAATGCAAAGTAAGTTCACTCAACCGTTCCTGCACAAACTCTTTGGTTCTCCGTATCTTGGGCTCCCTAGTGAATTTGTCTGATACCTTCTTTATCCACTCCGCCATTTCCCTCTATTGCTCAATCAAATCGTCTGTATTCTTCATCTCGGTATTAGGTTAAGTTCCGTATCTGCTTTCTATCGTAGCTCGTCTTGGACTCTTATGTATATGCTGTAGCGTTTTCCTCTCGTTGCTCGTAATTTTTCAAAAGGACCATATATATGTAGGTACCTATTGCTCGAAGGACCAAATGTACTATATTGTTCCTACGATTGGAAGGTTGAATAGCCACCTTACCTCTTGTGGGGGGATAGCTATTCAATAGCTGTAGGATACTTTTCCTGCGGTTAAACTTGAACAGCCACCTTACCTCTGGTGGGGGGATAGCTATTCAATGAGACCAACTTCTGTCGTATTTGAAATTAATCTGATTTATTATTAAAATGATTTCTTATTTATACATTATTTTTGCTTACTTAGTACATTCGTGAACTATGTTGGATATGGGTGAGATTATACATAAGATAAGATAAGATACACAAGGTGCTTATGCTACACTACCTGTGGGAAACATAGAATTGTTTACTTAGCAAAATAATAATAATGTCTAGAGTTGAAGTGCAGTGATTATGTGCAATGCGTGTGCATTTCACAGTGACTCTGTACATTATTGTACAGACTAAATAAATACATAAATAAATAAATAGGACGTAGGTTGGATATAAATATTATACATATGTGTGAATAAATAATACAACAGATAGTGCATAATACATTTATTATTAATGTGGTAAATTGTTTATGAGAGGGAAATTTCAATTTTCCTTTTGATTGGTATGACTCCGTCTTTCTCGTGTATAACCATTGTAGAAATGAACTAAGGTAAGCGGAATATCATTTTTAATAGTTTATTTTGTAGAATTTGGATCTTCTTCAGATGAACATGTGTGCAATTACCCCAAATTAGGCAGCCATTATGGCTTGAAAAATTATTTTGAAAATGAGCAGTTTGTTACTTTCGCTCAGTAATGATTTTGCTTCACCAAAGATTAGCATCTTGTCGAGGTAAATACCAAGATATTTGACTGAGCTTACCAGTAGTATAGGAAATGCGGGTTCCAGCGCATTTTTTAGACACGGGAAAAATATAAAGATAAAAAGCTAATATTTTAAAATAATATTGGATAAACATCAATAAAAAATTAAACTGCCATATACTTAAAAAAAAATATGCCTATATCCAATATTTTATAAAAAAATTTATCAGGGTGCTTTTCCAGTTCCTTAGACTCCATATTTTACAAGAATTTTTTAAAAAAGATTTTTTTGAAAGTTTAATACTTTTTTAAAAGCTTTAAAACATTTCTTATTTTCTTTATAAAAATTAAAATTAATAAAATACAAACATAAAAAAAAAAAAAAAAAGATGGCAAGTGGACTTGAAGCATATCATAATTTTCTTTCTCCTGAAAATAATAATAATAATAATAATAATAAGGACGATGATTTCATTCAGTATAGAAAGCTATTAACCAGAAGATTTAAAAAAGACACATTTTTCGATGTCATAACTGTATATCAGGGAGTTAGTAAAAGATTCAGATTTACTTTCTATGATAATGGTGAAATACAATATAATAACTATTTATATTTAAAAAATATTAATGAAGATAATAAATGTTTTATGAAACTAATGAAAGTAAACGAAAAAAAAAATAAAGAAATTGAAAGCAAATATAAAACTGCTGTTGAACCACATAGACAAATTAATTATACTTATATAATAAATTATTATTTATTAAATACTTTAACAGCTTATTTAATAGAAAAGTATGAAGATGAAGATGATAAAGAAATATTTGTAAATGAATTATTTGAATTAAATTTTTCGAAATTAATAAAAGATCCAATATTTATTAAATATTGTGAAAAATGTTATGAAAATGAAAAAGATAATAAATATAATTTATTGAACTAAAAAAATTTAAAAAATATTCATTATACAATTTAATTAAAAAAAATTATATTAAGATTTTTTTGAAAGTTTAATACTTTTTTAAAAGGTTAAAACTTTTTTATTTTTCTTTATAAAAATTAAAATTAATAAATACATAAATAAATAAAATTAAAAAAAAAAATGGAGGAGCCCAAAATTTAAAAGAAATTCTCTAAAAAACAAAAGGTTACAAGTATTTTAGATAAAATAGTTATAGACAATATAAGTGAAGAGGCAAAGGAAGAAATTGATGAATTTATTATCAATCTTGAATGTTCTGAAGATTTAAAGGAAACAACTAATCGTAATATTAATATAAATGAACTTAAAGATGAATTAAAACCTTTTAGTAATGATGAACAAATTATAGATATTTTAACTGATTCGTTAAATAAAATATGTAATTGTACAATTATAAATTCAAGTTTTAAATTTCTTTTAGATAAGTACATGGAATTACAGAACAAATAAATAAAATAAATTTTTCAAATCTATATTAAAATTCAGTTTTTTGTAATTCATATTTACAAAATTTACCTAAAATTTGTTCATTATTCAAATCTTTTATTGAATAAATAATAGGTTGAGTTAAATGAATTTTACTAATTACAAAAATTTCATGAGTCCAATTATTTTTGTATTTATTTTGAAAATTTTTTTTTAAAACAATATATTCTGACTCTATCTCCTATTTTAATTATTTGTTTTTCTTTAGATTTTATAACAGGAAGCATTTTATTTAAAATTTCTTTTTCATTATCTTTGTTAACTTCACATGGTCGCATCCCAATAGTTCTATGAACATTTTTATAATTATATTCATGTAAAATTTTATTAATAACATCAATCCAATTAGTATTTTGTTGAATTTCAAACTGAATTTTCAGTTTTTCATTTATTGTTCTATTAAATCTTTCAACAATTGAAGATTTTTTCTCACTAAAAGTTTGATACATTTTTATATCATATTTATTCAAGACTTTAGTAAAATTTGAATTTAAAAATTCTCCCCCAGAATCAGTGTGAAGTAATTTTTTGGGATTAGGAGCTTCTTTAATAATTTGAGAAAATGCATCTGCGACACACTTCCCATCTTTCTTTTTTAATGGTTTTACCCATCCAAATTTTGAAAACGTACCAATAACGCTTAACATATATTTATACCCTTTATTTATTTTCGTTGTCATAATAAGTAAATCAGCTGCCCATAATTCATTTATACCTTATTTTTTTTCGCTCAAAATTTGTTCTAACTGGTTTATGTAATTCTTTTGCTATTTCTAATTCCTTTTCCATTATAAAAATAAATAAATTTATTTATAAGTAAATGATGAATAATAAAGTTTCAGATACTGATTTAAAAGCATATCTTAAATCTGCAACAGAATTGAAAAATAAATTCAAAGAACAAAATCTTAAAAGAGTAATAAAACATGATCAGATAAAAGAAGATTTTCAATCAATTATATTACCATTAAATCAATAATAATAGCAATAATTTAAATGAAGGTTTAAAAAACTTGAAAATCTGCTTAAATGAAGCATTACCATCAGCAAATAATTATTTGAGAGCTATTAAAGAAAAACAGGATGAACAAAGTGATCAGTTAAAAAAACTACAGTATGATTTTCAAAATTACTACCATCAACATCAAAATAGCCAGAAATTGTTATAACTAGCCCACAAAGTATTGAAAATAAAGAATTTTATTCACCAATACCTAGTACTCCAATTTCAAAGAAAAACATTGGACGTGAGGATGCTTCAATAACACCAATATCATATGTTGATAAAGAAATTGGAAGTATTGCTGTGAAATATTTGACTTTAAATTCTTCCAATGAAAAAGTTTGTGATAATATATACGGGATTTGAAGTGATGTTGATGGTAATGATCTTTTAATTGGAGATTCTAAAATTAAAATAAATAATAATGATATTTATATAAATGCTAAAAAATATATAGGTACTAAAGGTTTGTGGGAATTATTAACTTTAAAAGAACCATCAGCAGCAATAACAAATGATGATTTTAGAAAATATGAAGAAATTATTTTAACAACAAATGCTTACAAGCAAGGTTATGATAAGTCAAAGAGAACTAACTCAAATGTTGGTAGTAAATATATGAATTATATAAGACCAATATTAATAGAAAATAATATTTTAAAAGAAAAAACCGGATCAGGAATTGAAAAAAATTGTAAAGTTTATACTAAATCTCCAGTTGAATATGTTTATTGGAATGATATTGATGAATCAAAAAATAGATTATTGTTACTTTTTGGTGAAAATGATTCTGGTAATGATAGTCCTAAAATACACAATGAAATTATGAACATAATTGAAGAACTAAGAGAAGAAAATATAATTTAATTTTTTATATATTGTATATAAATGGGTATTGATAAATTCGGTAGAAAAAGTAATCATACGAATTATTCTGGTACTTCTATTTTGATTAATAAAACAAAAACAATGGAAAGTGAAATTTCAAATTTAAAAACAGATATTAATAAAGACATTGAATTTTTAAAGACAGATATGTAAAATTTAAAAGTAGATCTTAATAAAGACATCAAAATTTTAAAGACAGATATTCAAAATTTAAAGGTAGATTTTAATGAAAATATTAAAGATATAAAAAGAGATGTAATCAATATTTTCTCAACCACAGAAAAATTTAAAATAAATATTCAAAGAGTTATTACAGAAAATAAATATTCAATTACAGCCATTGAGAAAAGAATGGATGACATTGAACAAAATGAAAATAATATAACTAAACTTTTACCAATATAAAATTCTAAATTTATTTTATTATTAAATGAGAAACGTCCATATTAAATGAGAAACGTAAAATGAAACGTTTCCTTAGACGTTTGTTATAAAAGTGGATCCTAGCTTAAGATTTTAGTTTTAAGACCCCTTCACCTTTTTTCTAATTCTTTTATTTTTAAAATGCCCGTGTGCTAATTTCAAAATATTATTATCCTTATCCCTATATAAATAAAATTTATCATCATACGGTGATAAACTAATTTTTTCTTCTAGTGTAGTATATAACTTCATTTTAATAGATCTTATACTATGAATAGTTTCCTTTTTAATTTTTTAAATTGGTCAAACAATTTTTATAATCGTAAAATTTCAGTGCTTTTATATTCAATTTCTTAATTCCTTTACATATTTTCTTATCATTATTATCAGTTCTAAATGAATACATTTTTGATCTCAAACCACAAAATTCTCTAATAGGTATTCCATTATATTCATCTTTAAATTTTCCTGGTGTTTTCTTATTTTTATCTGATTTTAATCCATCTTTAGGGAAATTATTAAATCACTAGTATCATATAAAACTATTTCTTCTTTCATATCTGCATAAATATCAAATTCAGTATCGTCCAATGATTTCGCTTCAAAATAAATAATAAATGAATCAGTATCTGTACCTAACAATTTCATTCTATTTTCATATTTTTTCTTCAATTGAACGTAAAATTTAAACATTAATAATTTTGCTAGATCAAGAATAGCCATTCCACCAAATAACGGCTTATTTAATTTAATCCTAGTCTTTTTTCCAAAAACGATTACCAGGTCACTATCAAGAATTTTTCTATTTTGATAACTAGCACAGCTTATTAATTTTTGCATTGTTTTTGAACTCCTTACAATTCTTATATTTAATCTATTTCTTACGTTCACCATTTGTTTTCCAAATACTGAATTGTTCATTAATTTAAAGAAGTCTTTTTCAAAATCATTATTAGCCTGTTTTCTCAGCTCAGTATTTTTATCAATATATGATTTTAATCATGCTTTTTGATCAGATTTAATACCTCTATGAATTTTTAATAATTTAACTCCCTGTTTTAAATATTCTTGTAAAAGTCTTACGTTTATATCATATTTTTCTTTCTTGTCTAAACTACAAATAAGTTTTTGAATTCTCTGACTCGGTTTGGAACCAGTTTTTTTAGCAATAATTTCATGCTGTAAACTTGATAATATTTTATGTGTTCCATGGTTTGGTGCTGGTGCCTAATCATTAAAGAAATTATGTATTTTTTCCGGAATTTCTAAATCAACTTCAAGATCAATAGAAATATTAGAATCTTCAAAGTTCCTATTTTTAATATATTTTTTTGTTATTATTTCAAATTCTTCTTTAGTTAACCATCGGTGACATCCAGTAGCTAATTTTTGACTCATTGTCCAACCATACAAATTATTTGCATCCAAATACAATATTAAACTAGTTAATTTTTATGAATCATATATTCCTTTTTTCTCAGCTTCTATCTTAGACAATTTATAAACTTGTTCTATATTGTCATTATAATAATAACAATTATTTGCCTCTGCATAATCATGAATAATCTGTGATATGCCTCCTCTTATACCTTTTTCATAAAATTCATACATATCCAAATCAGTCAATAATTCTATTCTTTGTCTAGTACAATTCAAAGAAGCATTAATACTTAAATGTGGAGCTCTTACATAATGAATGGGGTCTAAATTATAGTTTTTGTGACACATTTCTCTAAAATTATCAAAAATATCTGCCAATAAAATTACATCTAATTTTAGATATAAATTATGATAATCTTTAAAACACCAAGAATCTCCTTTTTCGTTTTTAAAATAATTCTATAATTTTTTAGCAAATCTATAACTTTTCTTTGATATATTACCTGATAATTTTGAATTAAATTCATCATATTTAGGTAATTCCTTCATTTACTTATATCATCTATAAATTCATAAGGATAAACATCTTTTTTAAGTAAGAATCATATTTCTTCTTTTGGAACATCCTTAAATATACAATTAAAATTTTTAAGATGATCATAATTTACTTGCTTTTTAATTTCACATTCATTACAATACATACAAGAGTCATATGCATAGATTTTATCATTAATTACTTTAAAAGATGGTTCCTTTAATTCCCTTAGTTTTTTTACAATGTGAACAATATGCAGAGTTTATGTTTAATAAATTTTTAATTGCTTTATCTAAACTACATTTATAAATTTTAAAGAATCTATAAATCTTAATTCAATTAGATCGTCAGTTATATAATCTTTCAAATTAGTTGATTTGCATTTAAAACAAGCTACACTTTCTGGAAAATTATATTTATATACACATTCCTGAATTAAACATTTTTTCCATTTAGTTTCGCCAACTTTAATTTTTTTTCCAGATTTTTTATCAGATTTTATATTATCATTATCTATTTTATCTAAATTTGATAGAATAAATTTACTATCATATCCCTTTAAATTATGAACTACAATATTGAGGACTTTCGGTAATTTACATGCAAAATTACAATCTGTACATAAAGCCATTCTATAGTCCCCCATTATATGATCATGATCCCACATTTTAACAACTTTTTCATCATTAAAATTCGCACGACAAATTTCACAATTTGTAGCATTTTCAAATTTTTCTATTGATTCTTTACTTTTTTTTTGCTGGTTTGTTGATTTTAGTTATTTTTTATATACTTTAGCTTTTAATTTAAGATAACTATAAAAATTTTCTACCAACTCTGACCCTTCTGCAATGTAAGAATGAAATTTTTTTAAATAATTATCATAAATTCCAAAACTATTTGGTACATGTTCATTAATTAATTTTGTTTTGTTTTTAGCAATATCGCATTTTTTTAATGAACATTCAAAATCAAGATATAAAGTAAATGGGTGATATAAAGGGTGGTTAAGTTTTAAGGGCCGATGTTGATTTTGAATAAAACACAAATTATTTAGGAAATTACTGTCATTTCTTTTTATTATGATAATATTGGTATGGTTCAATTATGTATGGCACAAAATATAGGCCAAATGGCCGCCGCGACCTCGGCGGCACACCTCCATCCGATGGTCCAAATTTTCAATGACGCTGAGGCATAATTGAGGTTCTATGCCGTCAATGTGCCGAATTATCTCATCCTTTAGCTCTTGAATTGTTGCTGGCTTATCGACGTACACCTTTTCAAATAACCCCAAAGAAAGAAGTCTAATGGTGTCAAATCACATGATCTTGGCGGCCAATTGACATCGCCACCACGTGAGATAACACGGCCATTGAATTTGTCGCGCAAAAGAGCCATTGTTTCTTTAGCTGTGTGGCAAGTGGCACCATCCTGTTGAAACCACATATCGTCCACATCCATATCTTCCAATTCGGGCCATAAAAAGTTCATTATCATCTCACGATAGCGAACACCATTCACAGTAACTGCCTGACCGGCCTCATTTTGGAAACAATACGGCCCGATGATGCCGCCAGCCCATAAACCGCACCAAACAGTCACTCTTTGTGGGTGCATTGGTTTTTCGACAATCACTCTTGGATTATCATTCGCCCAAATGCGGGAATTCTGCTTATTAACGAATCCACCGAGGTCTGCAAGTCTTTATGCATAATGTTCATCAACGACGAGCGTGAGAGGTGCAATTGTTGGGCACGACGACGAGTTGAGGTGGACGGCTCTTCAGCCACACTATCGCGAACAGCAGCAATATTTTCTGCAGTACGAGCTGTACGAGCATGCACTTTATGTCTGCTCCATATGTTTTATATTCTAAAATGTTATTTTCTTCTGTTAGTAATTTACCACACTGAATTATATCAATTGTTCTATTATTAAAACATTCTCGTTTGTGAGTTTCAAGTGCAGCAACAGTTCTAAACTTTGTAAAACATTTCTTACAAATCAATAAATGTCGATTTCTATGATGAATTTTTCCACTCAGAAAACCTGATAAATTTTTAATAGGAATAAAATGACAACTACTACCTTCTTCTAAATATAAAATATCAACATGTAATTTATTAACATTTGGGTCAAAAGATTTACTTATGTATAAACTTTGGATTTGTTCTAAATCATAATATTCCTTATCATCCTCAAAATGATAAAAATTCATAGTAATATTAAAATAATCTTCTAATTCTTTAATATTTTCTTCTTCTATTTCAAAGGGATATTTTATATTTAAATTTCTATAATTTTGATTGTTTTCTATTTCAATCAAATAATTTGTATATTTTGATGGAGTTTGAGGATCTTTTGCAATATCCCTTTGATGTATAAAATAAAGAATGGTATATAAAATACATTTATTATCATTATTTTTAATATTTATACAATTTTTATTATTAAATTCAATAAAATCATCCCCAATAAGTGGTTGAGACACATCTTGTTGAACACCTTATTCAACAATATAACGAAAGTTATAGCCTGTATTTTGTGTTATTCTATCCTCAAACTTCCGAATAATATCTGCTACAATTTCATCAAACTTTTCTAAATAATTTTGTTTATAATATATGAAAGTAATATCTGTAACAAGTGTTCCAAATTCTGTTTGTTGATTTGGTATATGTACTTCATTTATATTACGAATATTTTCCACTGGAAAATCATATGAATCAAAATTATTAATAAAAAATTGAATTATGGATTCATTATGATTAGTGACACAATTATTAATAAGAATTATTAAATCATCCTTTCTCAATGCAGCCCACCCAGAAGGTGGATTAAAAATATCTTTATATATTCTCATAACTTTTCTTAGCTCTGAGACCGTTTTGTTAGATGTTATATTTGGTTCTATAAAATTTGTCTCCATTTATTATAAAAAAAAATTTATAAAGGAATTAGCTTTACAGCCATTTAAATAAAATAAATAAATTTTCAGTAAATTGAGTAAATTAAAAGAAAAATGTGATGTTTATACCTCTACGATATGATTTTCTTTACTTTGAGATTTTGCTTGATGATATTTTGTAGAAAAGTGTCATGCTTTAGAATATCTAACATATTCCCTTCCACAATCACAAAGAATTTTTTCTGAATTATATTTTAAATATCTACATTGTTTACAATATCACTTACCATAAAACTCAGATAAATCTTTTTCAGTTAAACATGTTAAACATATTTTTTTACCATTCATTGGAGATAATAAAACCTTTTCCCCATTTACAGTTCGGTAATGTAATTGTTTCTTAACTGTTTTGTCTTCCATTTTGTTATTTATTTATGTAGTATATTTTTTTTAAACAAAGAAAAAATAAACTTTTTGAAAAATTTTATCATGTATATTTTAACATATTAAAATATTTTATTTATTAAAATATCCAAATATTTTAGAATTAATAAAATATACATGAGTACAAAAATTATAATTAATAATTTATTATTATATTCATCATTTAAAAATATTTTAATATAATCAAATAAATTTGGTAAAACCATAATAACTTTTATTGAGAATTCAAATATATTGAAGTTTATTTAATTAATAAAAAAAACATTTTTGAACAATTATTTCATTTTTTTCATTTCGATTTTGTATTTCTTGATAATTATTAGCTTTATTGTTTTTATGGTCAATTTTTTCATATTGCATATTATTTTCATCTAAAAACTCAATATAATGTTTACTTTTTCCGGAATTTCTGCCCGCGTTAGATTTCATTCCAAACCCCATAAATTCAAGCAAATTATCCAAAATTAAAATTTCTTTTTTATCTTTTAATAAACTCCATAATTCATTAAATATTTCATTATCAGATAAAACCAAGTTATTTTTATTCATAAAAGTAAATATATCCATTAAAGGCTCTATAAAATCATTATTGATAAAATCAATAAATTTTTTATTTTCATTATTATTTATGTCTAATAAAGTTAATAACTCTTCTTTGTCTACATAATCATTTTCTTCTAATAATTCATAATCTAAAATTTTATAAATATCATTTAAATTAAACTTATTATCTTCATAAGTTAATTGATGATTATTATAAGTTATTAAAGACATAGGAACAAGGTTTACTTTGATTTATAAAAATTCAAAATTAATAAGTTATCATGAACTGCTTATTTTTGTATAAAATATTTATTTTGCTGTCCTGATTTTTATAACCTATATAGAATTTATTTTTCATAATAAAAATTAAAAAAATTTAATATATGATTTATTCAGTAAAACTTTTTATAGATGAAATATGAAGTTTCTTTGATAATAAAGAAAATGGTATATTAATTTTTTGTAAAAAAAAATAAAATTAATTTATAATTTTAAAAATATCAAGAAAATGACTAATATAAAAACTAAATTAAAAAATTTGGATAATAGAACATTAAATGAAAAATTAGAAGAGGCTATGAAATTAAATTAAAAAATTAAATTTCATAATCAACTCTTTTATTTGTTTCTTTATTAAATGGTAAGGCATTACGGAAGCGGCATTTTGAATAGTTTTAGGAATAATCTTCCATTTGAATTACATAGTCCAGGTTATAATTATTTAGGATCTGGTACTAATCTTCATTTGAATGAAGAGAAAGATATACGTCCAATTAATAAACTAGATGAGGCTGCAAAAAAACATGATATTGCTTATTCTAAATATAAAGATTTGAATAAAAGACATGAAGCCGATAAAATTTTAGAAGAAAAAGCAATGAAAAGAGTTTTTGAAAAAGATGCCTCTTTAGGTGAAAAGTGAATGCTTATTTAACAGCTAATGCAATGAAAGTAAAAAGAAAATTTGGTATGGTAATAAATACTGAAAATTTACAATTTAAACATAAACATGGAAAATATTTTAAGCATCCTATTTCTTTATCTGATGATCAACAAAATAAAATTGATGGTACAATTAAAAATAAAAAACCTATTGAAATAAAATTAGAACCAATTCAGTTAAAAAGAACTAAAGGAAGTGTAATGAATGAAACTTATTTACCATTATCTAATCAACAAATAACTGCAATTAATAAACATATTAAAAATGATATGAAAACTATTTTTACTTTAAAATTATCAAAAACTCAATTACAGAATATGAATAATAATGAGAAAATTGGAGGCATTCTACCGGCATTAATTTCTTTAATTCCTGCTATAGGAGCAGCAGTACCAGCTGGTGCTTCTTTATATAGAGCATACAATGATAAAAAAAACTAATGAAACATTATTTGAAGAAAAAATTTGTAATGATAAGGCTTTAGAAGGAAATGCTAAAAATGGAAAGGGTTTATTACTTAAAAAATCTGGTAAAGGTATGTTACTAAAAAAAAATTTAAAATAGATTCAATTCCAGTAAGACCTTTAAGTAATTATGATTTATAAAAATATGCAAAAACAGTTTAATATTTCTAATTTTCGAGGTGTTTTTATGAAAGATAAATTACCTAAAAAAATTAAAAATCAAGAATCTGGAATTATAAATTTAAATAATTTTTCTGAAAATGGTACACATTCGGTTGCTTATAAGAAAAATTTTGATTGAATTGTTTATTATGATTCATTTGCTTTAAATAAAATACCAATTAAAATTGAAAAATAATTTGAAACAGATATAAATACTATTCTTTTAAATAATAATATTGATCAAAAAATTAATGAAGTTATATGTGGTCATCTTTGTTTAAAATTTTTGTTAGAATAAATAAATAAAAAATATGGCTATACTATTTCTTTGGACGGAAATTCTTCAAGAATATCTTGTGAATTTGATGAACCCATAAAATTAGATAAAAATTCAAATTATGAAATAGTTTTATTAAATTTTAGTACTTATAATTCAATTCCAAATATATCTGAATTATTAAAAAATAATGTTTTAACCTATATAAAAAATGAAAAATTGATTGATGATATTAATTATTTTATTAATCATGATTTGAAAATTCTAATAAACCCAAATATGACTACTCTAAAAGTTGAAATTTTTAGTCAATACGAACTAGATTTCAAAAAAGATCAATCAATTGGTTCTCTATTAGGATTTAGTAAACAAATTATTCCAGCAATTAAATTAGTAAAATCAGATTTACCAGTAAATATTATGAAAGTTAATTCTATTCGAATTAAATGTAATATTGCAACTGGTAGTTATGAAAATAAAAAATTAACAAATGTAATTCATGAGTTTTTTTATATATGATAAACCTGGTGAAAAATTAATGAAATTCCAAATAATTTAATTTATTTTCCAGTAACTAATAATTCAATAAGAGAAATCGATATAAAAACTTTTGATCAAGATGATGATTTAATTGATTTTAGAAATGAAAAAATTAGTATTAGATTACATATTCGTAAAATAAGTTAAAATTGTTAATTTTTTTTATTATTAAATGAAATCAAATATTGTAAGTGAAGAAAAAGAAATCGAGAGTTATCAATTTTATGATAATATCCCAGCTAATACTACCCAGCTTAATACACCTGGTAGATCAATTATAATTGATATTAATAATCAAGACATAAAAACATTTCCTCATAAGAGTCTTTTGATTATTAGGGGACAATTAATTGTGAAAGATTTTAGATGAAATTGATAAGTCGAAAATAAATTTTGTAGATAATTTATTATTAAAGATGTTTCGTAAAATTTCTTATTCAATTAATTCAATTGAAATAGATTCAATTGAAAATCCTGGTATTACAACTACTCTTAAAGGATTACGATCTTTTTCTAATAATTTAGCCTTAAATAATGCAGGATGGCAAATATATAATAAAGGAGCAGTATTTAATAAAAAATATTGTTTTTCTGTTAGTATTCCATTGAATACTGTAATGGGATTTTTTGAAGATTATAAAAATTTTATTTTTAGAATTAATCAAAAATTAGAACTTATTAGATCAAATGATGATAATAATTGTTTATTAACCACACTTAATGATCATATATTTGAAATTAATATTTCTGAAATAATTTGGAGAATGCCACAAGTAAAAATTTCTGTTGAACTTGAACATAATATAAATAAGCAAATATCTAATAATACAAATTTCAACATGTATTTTAGAAATTGGAAATATTTTTATACAAGTTCTATTCCTAGTGTAAAAGAATATACTTGGAGAATTACAACCACAAGTGCAAAACCTAGATATTTTTTGCTTGGTTTTCGAACAAATAGAAATCATGATATTAAAAAAGAAAATAGTAAATTTGATTTATGTAATTTAGAAAATGTACAAGTAAATCTTAATAGTACTAAATATCCTAATTCTGAATTGCGGCTATCTTATGATCAAAATAAATGCGATATTTTATATGATATGTTTTCAGAATTTAAAAATTCATATTATGGACAAAATGATCATAATAAAACAATTATTAATTACAATAAATTCTTAACTGATTATCCTGTTATTATTATAGATATTTCTAAACAAAATGAAATAATTAAAGAAGCAGTAATTGATATTAAAATTGATTTTAAATGGTGTAATACTTTTCCAGCTAATTATATAGTTCATTGTTTAATAATCAGTGATGATAGTTTTTCATATAATCCATTAACATATCAAGTAATGCATACACAAGCATAATTTTTTTTATTATTAAATGAGTTCAATAAAAATCAAATCTTTAGACAAAAATTCTAAATTAACTATTCAAAATTATGACACCTTTAAACCACCTGAAAGGTTTAATAATTTATTTCCAAATATTATTAGAGCAATTATTTGTGGCCAAGTAATTGTGGTAAAACTAATATTCTATTAAACATTATTACAAAAATGCACCATACTGATGTTATCATTTGTTCAAAAACTTCTTATCAAGAGAAATATAAATATTTAGAAAATTTAATTTAAAAATATAATAAAGTGTGTGAAAAACATAACTTAGAATCCAGAAAATTTAGAAGCTTAACAATAAATTCACTCCCTCAACCAGAAGAAATTCCATCTCATTCAGTTATAGTTTTTGATGACATTTCTACTAAATCTCAAGATATAATTTCTAATTACTTTGCCTATGGTAGACATAACAATATTTCTTGCTTTTATTTAAGTCAAACATACTCTAAAATTCCTAAACAACTAATTAGAGATAATGTAAAATATTTTATTTTATTTACACAAGGCAAAACTAACTTCAAACATATTTTTGATGATCATATAACTATATAAATTTTGATTGTTTTAAAAATGATTGCAATGTCTGCTGGAATGAAAAATATGGCTTTCTTACGATTGATAAAGAAAAAGAAACAAATGATGGAAAATATAAAAAAAAAACTACTTGAAGCATATTTATTCACATAGATATGACATCACAAAATTGAAAGAGCGTGTGAGTGCAAACAAACTCAGTTATCATATTTTAATTGTTCTATTTTTAGATTTTTGCAACTGTAAAATATTTCCATTGCAAATTTGTAAGTTTCCGATGAATGCATCATATATCATATTCTCAATTGTTCTATTTTTAGATTTTTGCAACAGCAAAATATTTCCATTGCAAATTTGTATGTATCCGATGAATGCATTTACGATTTGGATTATCCAAACTGTTATTCGATCATAGCACAGTGGTAAGCGTTACGACTTCAGTCGTTCACAGACTTTCATAGTGTTCACATGTGTTCTGGCTTATCATTTAAAATCGTGGTGTTTTAAAGTAGAAAGTTAGACAGCGTGTTTTCAAGTGGCGAGTTAGCCTAGTAGGAGTGGTAGTGAACCATCAACCCAGGGGCCTGGGTTCAATTCCCAACCAGAGAAAAATTATACTGAACTTTTTTTTTTTTCGTTAAAAAAAAAAAATATTGTGAATAAAAAGTTAACAACAGCCGAGAATTAGGGGATGGAAGTTGAGCTGTCCGCGCTCCCATTAGAGGGACAAGCTGATAAGAGAGTGTCAGCCGATGAGGCAGTTGCATCTGGTCACGCAGCAACAGTGGCAACTGAAAGTGTGGGAAAAAGGAGAAGAAAATTAAAACCTTCTCCCAACCTGGTAAAGGGTCCCTCCAAATCAACTCCAGCTGAACAGCTGCCAAGTGGAGCGAGGGAAGGGGCGCTGAGTACAGCAACAGCAGCAGCAGCAGATAAGAAGCAGCAGAGGTCGGATGACTCTGTCACGTTAGCGTACATCTCCGACGGTGGGGAAGGCCACTACATTGGAGATGACGATAACTGCTTCGCGGTTCTGGCATCCTCTGAATCGGATGACGAAGAGGAGGAAGTCCAAAGTCTAACCAGCAGCATCAGGCAGTTAGAACAGAGGGTGCTTGCCATTAAAGCCAAAGACGACGGCTAAAGCGAGGGTACCGCCAATCAACACCTATAAGATTGAGCTTATGGATACCATTAAACTATGTAAGTCGGCCATATGCAACAATTTTTCTATCAAACGTTTAAATGCAGACAGGCATTCTATCCACTGCAATACAGTGGAACAATATAAAAAAATTAAAGATTTGTTAAAGGACATGACGACGGAGTTCTTCTCCTTCACCCCGAAGGGGGAAAAGCGGCAATCAATGCTGCTGAGGGGGATAGATCCGTCTACTTATCCGGAGACGCTCCTTGCGCTGCTTAAAGAGAAAGAGTGCAACGAGCTCGAATTTGTAGGCGTCAAGCCATTCACCACTGCTAAGGCAAAAAGAGAGGAGCGGAAACTGCCGTTCTTCCTAGTTCAGCTTTCACCCATAGCAAACTGGATGGTCTAAGGAGTATTAAAGTCCTAGACTACCAGATTGTCGCATGGGAAAAATTAAGAAGGAGCGAAAACATTTTACAATGTGTTCGCTGCCAAAGGTTCGGGCACGCCGTGGAAAGAACCACAAGGCAGAGGAATGCACTCTAGATAAGAGCCAGCTCTCGTGTGCTTTATGCAGTAACTCGGGACACACCGCAAACTATCGGGGTTGTCCTAAGTTCCAATATATTAAGAAAGTAAATCTGGTTCGTCAGGAGAAGGTCGTAGTGAAACGTCCACTTGCTCCAATTCAAACACAATCCGTGACTCCCCAAGTGACCTACGCCCAAATGGCGGCAGGTCGGGGAATCGCGAAACGGAAAAGACCGAAGGTTGCTTTCCAGGAACCCGCGCCTAGAGCATCGGAGGCTCAAACTGACTTGCTGGACATCTTGCGCTCTATAATAGGTCAGATGGAGCAGCTTCAACGTCAGGTACAGGAGCAGGCGAAGCGGGTGGACCAAATCTATGCACTTTTGCCGGGCCTAAAGCACCTCCAGTCGTAATGGGTACGAAAATGGAGGAGCAACCCTTGAAGATCCTTGCGGTGAATGTGAATTCACTGATTAGGATCGAGCGAAGAGCCGTATTGTTTAAGTGGCTAGAAGACCAAACCTCTGATTTGCTTATGGTTAGCGAAACAAAGCTATCCCAGAAGCACAAATTGGGGCACAATAAATACAACATTGTCAGAAGAGACCGACCCAACTCCACACAAGGAGGGCGTGTTGCGATCTTCATACGCAAACAACTGCAATTTAAAGTACTGTACAGCGGTAAAGTCCGAAGGTTCCAGGAGCTGGAAGCGTGTATCGTGTGCATCCCTCTCCGTAGTGGAAGGAGGATGTACTTGGTCGCACTCTATGCACCTGAAGCTACTCAATCTACTTTATTTATTTCAGAGCTCGAGTCACTTTTTCAATACCTAAGGCTGGAGTCGGAGGAGAATTATTTCATCATGGCCGGAGATCTAAACACCAAGCATAGAGATTGGAAAAATAACACACCTAATCCTAGAGGTTACCTACTATTCAATTGGTGGGGCCGGCACAGTGTCGAGTATAAACTCGATTTGAAAGCTACAGATAGTCCGTCGTTTCCTAGAAGCGGCTCCTACCTGGATCTTCGACGTACGGTTACAACTGACCAACATGGACCGACAAACTATGAACTGCCTGCAGACATTTGTGTATGATAGTGACCATTGCGGACTCAGTGCCGTAATAAAGATTCCCAACGAAACTGCGAAGTTGGAGGAGTTTGTCCAAACGTACTCCGAAAATTATAGTATGACGCGTTGGGCTCGCTTCTCAAGAACTTCGACAATAGCACTCTCCTCGAATTCGCTCTACCCACCGTCCAATAGGAATCTGTCAAACGAGGAGATTGACTGGTACCTAAAACAAATGGACGGGACAATTAAACGAACTATGGACAATACGATACGTCGGTATCAACATACTGACAACGCAGACATATTCCGCAATGCAACAATTGACGCACTACACCAACACAAAAGTAGACTGTTGTCGAGGCTAAAAACCTTATACAGACAGTTTACTGACAAACAAAACTCGGAGGTTAGGACGCTGAAGTCGTTG
Organism: Pocota personata; assembly: GCA_963082735.1. Classification (NCBI taxonomy): domain Eukaryota; kingdom Metazoa; phylum Arthropoda; class Insecta; order Diptera; family Syrphidae; genus Pocota; species Pocota personata. The sequence goes on along the minus strand of OY720429.1, from coordinate 133,450,855 downwards.
ATTAAAAACCTCCAGAAATTAAATAGAGAAAATTACAGACTTTCTGTAAATTTGCATTGGAATAACAAAGTTCGGGCTGTAAAATCCAAGAACCAGAGCATGTTCCCGCAAATAAATAAAATATTTCGGAGGAATAATCAAAACGACCATCCGTGTCTTAAGATCCCCCGAACAACGAGCAATGGACAAATACTAATAAAAGCAGATATAGATCCAGATAACGCAGTAGGTGATGACAACTGCTTTGTCATCGAAGATCCGCAGGAGAAGGTAGAGGCTACAGGACCGACTTTCCAGGAAGTGTGCAAGGTGAATGATACCATTTGCCCGAACCACGACCTGGTAAATCGTGTCCTTGTGCACAACTTCTACCTTCGAAATGATATAGAGCACTGGCGATCCGAGAACATCGGTTTTACCGAGTTCAATGACGATAACATGGCAAATAATGTTATCGCCGATGAAACAGTACATCCCCCGTATATATCGAAGATGGAGCTCCAAGCGATCTTCGACTCATTGAGGAGGAAAAAGTCCGTAGGAATCGACGGAGTGTCGAACATTGTGCTTCGACATCTCCCCCTGGAAACGGTGGACATTTACACCACTCTATTTAATAATGTGCTGAATAATGCACATTACCAGCGCATTGGAAAACAGCAGTGATACAAAAAACCCCAAAAGGGGTAAGGACACTTCCAATCCGGCAAATCTCCGGTCGATAAGTCTCCTTAAGAACATCAGCAAGGTATTCGAGAAAGTGATCAATAGAGCCCTGCTTAAGTGGACGGAGAACAGTAATATAATTCCTGATAACCAATTCGGTTTTAAGGCGGGGCATGATACAATACATGCCGCGTCTAAACTGGTATCGGATATCAAATGGAACAAATGCAAGAACTAATGCACGGGTGCCTGCCTGATTGACTTGGAGAAGGCCTTCGACACCGTATGGCTAGAGGGACTCTTCTATAAGCTGAGCGAGCTGGGCGTAAGCAAACCACTGCTGTACATACTTTATAACATGCTCACCAGTAGACAGTTCATTGTCAAAAATGGCAATGTGATTTCTGCTGGAACCTTTCAAATTAAAAATGGTCTGCAACAAGGTGCGGTTAATTCACCGATCATTTTCAACAATTACATGAGCGATCTCATAGGATCACTTCACCATGCCATAGCGTACGCAGACGACTTGATTGCGTTTAGGACGCCGTTGTCTGGTGCCTGTAGGGATACCAGAAACAATTGGCGAAAGTTCTCAATCGTGGGACCACAAGGACAACCACTTGCGAGTCGAAGTGTAGTTAGATACCTGGGGCTCTGATTAGAATAATAGCTATATTTTAACAAACATATAGATGCTGCTCTGGCCAGAGCCAAAGGTGCTTTTGCCCTTACAAAGAGACTTTTTTATAGCAAGCAACTCGATGGAAGGGTAAAGGTAATCTGCTACATGGGCCTCATTAGGCCCATGCTCGTATATGGATGCCCCGTGTGGTTCAACGTGGAAGCAAGCTTGTTGGAAAAGATTCGGGTGTTTGAGAGGGCTTTCCTTCGGGCTTGCGTTCAGTTGTACAGAACACCAGAGTTCCAGTACATAAAATTCTATCCCAATGAGGTCCTATACAACAGGGCTAACCTAATAAGAGTGGATAATTTCGTTATCAAGCTGATTCGAAGGCACATTGCAAGAGCAATGAGCTCGTCGAACAACCTGATCTCTGGGGCTTATTACCCCAATTACGAGTATCACGAGAGAGTGCGCCTTAACGGCTTTGTTCCCCCAGAGGCTTTCCTCTATTTTGATAAGAAAGGTCTGATCCAGGACAGATTGGCAGTGCTGCTAATCTTCCACGTTGCTCGGACAGTTATGGATAGGCGACTCAACTACGACAGAGACGTTGCACACGGCAGTGTGGAGCGTCTCCTGTTTAGTAGGGCGGTATCGGGTCGCGATATTTATAACGTACAACGTCAGTGCGGTCGTTTCTGGTGGCTAGCTGAAAGAGAGGAAGCTCCTTCGTCGTTTCCTCCTAATCCAGGGTAGCCTGTTGCATGTTTTAGGTTGGCTGTTTGTTGTCCATGACCGACTTACATAGTTTAAGGTTTAGGTAGTGTAAGTAGGTTGTAGGTAATATTTTAACAATAAAAAAATAAAAAAAAAATAAAAAAATAAAAAAATATGAATCCACAGCACTTGGATGCAAAAATACAAAAAAAAAAAAAAACACAAAAAACATAAAAAAAAAATATAAAAAAACAGCACTCGATAAAAAAAAAAAAACAAAAAAAAAAAATTTAAAAAAAAAAACAAACCAAAAAATAAATTTACGTATAAAAATACGTAAGGTAGAATAAGATAGGCTAATTTAGAATAGGTAGTTTAAGATTTACATTAAGGTAGATTTGTAAGTTTTATATATAAGAACATTAAAAAAAAAAGTTTATATACTAAGTTTTTTCGTCTGAGTAAAAATTTTTCTTAGTAGTAATAGCCAATAGAATAATAAAATAAATAAATAAAGAATCTTAAGTTAGTTACGTCGAAAGACATAGTTTTAAATATTAGGCTTAACTTAGAGCGCCCGCATAGGGCCAGTAAATTAGAATCAGAATAGTTAAGTTAGTTAAGCTATATTTAAGCGTTTTTTGTCTAGCAATTAAGTTACAATGAATTTAATAAAAATGCATTAAAAATGAAAAAAAAAAGGTAGTGAACCGTATTAATAATTAATAGAATAATAAAATAAATAAATGAGGAATCTAAAGTTAGTTACGTCGAAATACGTAGTTTTAAATATTAGGCTTAACTTAGAGCGCCCGCATAGGGCCAGTAAATTAGAATAAGAATAGTTAAGTTAGTTAAGCTAGTTTTAAGCGTTTTTTGTCTAGCAATTAAGTTACAATGAATTTAATAAAAATGCATTAAAAATGAAAAAAAAAGGTAGTGAACCGTATTAATAATTAATAGAATAATAAAATAAATAAATAAGGAATCTAAAGTTAGTTACGTCGAAATACATAGTTTTAAATATTAGGCTTAACTTAGAGCGCCCGCATAGGGCCAGTAAATTAGAATATGAATAGTTAAGTTAGTTAAGCTAGTTTTAAGCGTTTTCTGTCTAGCTATAAGTTTACTTAATTACCCAATAAAAATGCATTATAAATGAAAAAAAAAGCGTTACGACTTCAAATCCATCAAGTGGTGGTTCGAATCCTATACCGAACAAATTGAAAGTTTTTTTTTCAATTTAAGTAGAAAAATAGGAAAAAATATTATAGAACGCAGTATCCAGAACATAAGAGTCTGAGATACATCCACTGCTGCAAAATACTAAGAGCACTTTTCATAAATGAAAAGGTTCAATTAGTATTACGAATATTATAGTAGCTTAGACTAAATCGATAGTAGCTCTCCTCTTTAAGATTAAAGAAGGTTGATGCTACTTGGAATAGCTACTCATACAATGTAAAAGCAATCTGGTAAAGTAAAAAAAAAAAACCTGGCCAGGTAAATAAGAATAGAAAGAAAAAAAAACCTGGCCAGGTAAAAAAAAGAAAGATTAAAAAGAAAAAAAAAAGAATGACTGAAATCTAGCATAGTTGGACTACAGAAGAAAATAAAAAAATGTTTTAAACCTTTTAAAAATCTATTAAACTTTAAAAAAAATTTTCTTTTTTAAAAAAATTCTTGTAAAATATGGAGTCTAAGAAACTGGTAAAGCAACCTGATAAATTTTTTTATAAAATATTGGGTATAGGCATATTTTTTTAAGTATATGGCAGTTTAATTTTGTTTTGATTTTTATCCAATATTATTTTAAAATATTAGCTTTTTATCTTTATATTTTTCCAGTGTCTAAAAAATACACTGAAACCCGCATTTCCTACACTACTCTTACCCAGGGAATATCACAGTTGTTGACTTTTAAGATATTTATTATTAAGAAACAATTCTTGCTCTTTCTTGTAAAAAAAAAAAATTGAGTCTTTTCAGCATTGATTTTAATTTTCCAGTGATTATAGTACTCGAAGATGGTGTTTAATGCATTTTGTAAATTAGCCTCTATAGCATATCCATATTAATCAGACGAATTGCAGTATCGTCTGCATACATCGCAATTTCACAATTTGGGATAGTGGGAAAGTCAGACATTATAGAGAGTTGGCGCCAATACAGATCCCTGATGAACCCGTGCTGGAACTATTCTTTGGCTGGAGAAATTTTTATTAATGAATACGGTGAAGTATCGGTCCGTCAGAAAACTTTGGATAAGTTTAATCAAATGAGGAAGGCATTCGCAATTGATCAGTTTATAAAGAAGACCTTGCTGCCACACTGTGTCGAAAGCTTTTTGGACATCGAGAAGTACTAGACCAGTCTATTGCTTCGCTGCTAATTTTGCTTTCACATGCTTGCAAATTCTAAGAATTTGTTGAGACGTATTGTGTTGTTTTATAAACCCAAACTGTTGAGATGGAATGACATTTTTTTCATGAAGAAATAAAAGAAGCTTATTCGTTATAACTTTCTCCAAGATTTTGCTGCAAGTGCTTTAGTCTATTAAGCTACTTGACATGTTTGGGGATTTTCCACATTTTAGAATGGGTACTACCTTGGCCATTTTCCATTTTTTTGGGAAATACTGTAATTTTAGACACGAATTGATTATGAACCTTAGCAGTCGGAGGCCAGTTAATGGTAGTTGCTTTAAGACCACTTTGTTGATTTCATCTAGACCAGGTGATTTGTGGTTCTTTAGATCAAAGACAATGTCTTTAACCTCTTCAATAGAGACATCTATTGGCAGAGTTTCAGACTTTCGGTGTTGCAACAAATCAAAGGCAAGCAGTGCGTGTGTCGTTGGTAGTTTATGCGCGCACATCAACTAGCCGACACAACAAATGTACGCGGGGGGTGTGTTGGTGGTCAGCTAGAGGAACTGGGCAATGACCGATTGCAGTGACGATGACGGTGGTTTCTTCATAGCAGTGCATGGACCTGGACTAGATGCGGGATTCGGAGTTCAACAAACGCGATGTAATGCCAAGGCCATTGAATCTGCTGCTTTCTTTGCAACCATTTGCGATAAAGGTTATTATTCTCAAAGTTACTAGCACCGAAGTTAGTCTGTTCAAATAAAGAGTTAACAAAATAATAATTTGGCCTTTTAATTTTGTGTTCGGTTTTACTGTCTAGGGTTCAGTCGCATTTTTTATCGGTCTAAACAGTCAATAATTTTTTTGCTAGTGTCCATGCGATACATAATGGTCCTTCATTGCCAGATAGTTGAATCCTAGAGAAGTTAGTGCGAATATTTAAAAGATAATTAAAGACATTTTAACGTGCATTTAAGAACAATTTTGTACGCGTCTTTTTTTAAACGAAATTTTCTGCTGTTGGTGCGCAAGATTGGTTGCTGCCGCAAGTTTTAAATTTCATTGTCTCCTGGAGCTCGCTATTCTGTGCTGCTGGTGCTCGAGTTTCATGTTGCTGCTGCTGTTCGAGATACGTTTGTCTGGTGTTCGAGTTTTTTTCTACTGGTGGCGTCCTGCTGAAAACAACGAGGGAGCAACGCTTTAACAAAAGGTGTGTGGCATTTCAATAACTTTTATTATTTTATTTGATCTATCCTTGTAGATTATAATATTGTATAATATATCGTGTGTTGTATATTATTCAAATAAAATACTTTTCAACATGAGTAAATTCAAAGTCTCAAATTTAATTGATTTAATTGATTATAAGGCATATTTAGCTTTGGATAAGTTTAACAAATCTATTCATATGACTGAAGCGCGATTAAAGAATTTAGAGCAATCGTTTGAGGGAGCTAGAGGGTTGCATCAAAAAATTATTGCAGCTCCTGGTGATGATGCAAAAATTAAATGCATGGACGATTTGAACTATACTATAAGTACTCTTCTGACTTAAAAACACAATTACAACAAACAGATTATTAAAGTCATCTATTGCATTCTAGACTAAAGAATCTACTTGGGAAATTGAAGTATTTGCCGATACCTGATGATGTTGAAGGAAGGCGTCCGCTAGGATTTCAGATATTTCTTCATTGGTGATGGCAAGCCTACTTGAAACTTCGAGTTGGGGAATTTGCTAGTTTTTCTTTCTCAGAATTTTAGACAAGTTCCAGAAAGGTTTGGAACCTTTACCCAAAGAAGAAAGTCTTTTGTTTCATTTTTTTTTCTATAATTTGCACGTGTTAAAGGGGATATGAATACCCTTATACTAATTTTTAGAACACGTGCGTTTTGTGGAAAGGGGAAGAGAAAGACAGAGTGGTGTAGTTTGAAACTCAGGTGGTATTAAGTTTCTGTAAACTCCAAGGGTGGCTGTCCAGATAACTGGGGAGTATTTTGTTTGTTTTCGCTATTATTTTCATTGCTTATGATTCACAGTATTTTTTTCCGTCCTCCTGATGTCATCATCACGATCAAGTTGCATTTTAGCCATATGACCACCCTGCTGCCAGTGCTATGCCTTCACTGTGCATGCCTGATTGACTTGGAGAAGGCCTTCGAAACCGTAAGCAAACCACTGCTGTACATACTTTATAACATGCTCACCAGTAGACAGTTCATTGTCAAAAATGGCAATGTTACTTCTGCTGGAACCTTTCAAATTAAAAATGGTCTGCAACAAGGTGCGGTTAATTCACCGATCCTTTTCAACAATTGCACGAGCGATCTCATAGGATCACTTCACCATGCCATAGCGTACGCAGACGACTTGATTGCGTACAGATCAGGACCAAAAATCGAGGTCATTGTAATTCTCTTGCAACGTGACTTCGATAAGATTCAGCGATATTGCGATGACTGGAAGTTGAAGATCAACTTCCAGAATTCGGAAACCATTCTGTTTAGGACGCCGTTGTCTGGTGCCTGTAGGGATACCAGAAACAATTGGCGAAAGTTCTCAATCGTGGGACCACACGGACAACCACTTGCGAGTCGAAGTGTAGTTAGATACCTGGGGCTCTGATTAGAATAATAGCTATATTTTAACAAACATATAGATGCTGCTCTGGCCAGAGCCAAAGGTGCTTTTGCCCTTACAAAGAGACTTTTTTATAGCAAGCAACTCGATGGAAGGGTAAAGGTAATCTGCTACATGGGCCTCATTAGGCCCATGCTCGTATATGGATGCCCCGTGTGGTTCAACGTGGGAGCAAGCTTGTTGGAAAAGATTCGGGTGTTTGAGAGGGCTTTCCTTCGGGCTTGCGTTCAGTTGTACAGAACACCAGAGTTCCAGTACATAAAATTCTATCCCAATGAGGTCCTATACAACATGGCTAACTTAATAAGAGTGGATAATTTCGTTATCAAGCTGATTCGAAGGCACATTGCAAGAGCAATGAGCTCGTCGAACAACCTGATCTCTGGGGCTTATTACCCCAATTACGAGTATCACGAGAGAGTGCGCCTTAACGGCTTTGTTCCCCCAGAGGCTTTCCTCTATTTTGATAAGAAAGGTCTGATCCAGGACAGATTGGCAGTGCTGCTAATCTTCCACGTTGCTCGGACAGTTATGGATAGGCGACTCAACTACGACAGAGACGTTGCATACGGCAGTGTGGAGCGTCTCCTGTTTAGTAGGGCGGTATCGGGTCGCGACATTTATAACGTACAACGTCAGTACGGTCGTTTCTGGTGGCTAGCTGAAAGAGAGGAAACTCCTTCGTCGTTTCCTCCTAATCCAGGGTAGCCTGTTGCATGTTTTAGGTTGGCTGTTTGTTGTCCATGACCGACTTACATAGTTTAAGGTTTAGGTAGTGTAAGTAGGTTGTAGGTAATATTTTAACAATAAAAAAATAAAAAAAAAATAAAAAAATAAAAAAATATGAATCCACAGCACTTGGATGCAAAAATACAAAAAAAAAAAAAAAACACAAAACACAAAAAAAAAAAATATAAAAAAACAGCACTCGATAAAAAAAAAAAACAAACCAAAAAATAAATTTACGTATAAAAATACGTAAGGTAGAATAAGATAGGCTAATTTAGAATAGGTAGTTTAAGATTTACATTAAGGTAGATTTGTAAGTTTTATATATAAGAACATTAAAAAAAAAAGTTTATATACTAAGTTTTTTCGTCTGAGTAAAAATTTTTCTTAGTAGTAATAGCCAATAGAATAATAAAATAAATAAATAAAGAATCTTAAGTTAGTTACGTCGAAAGACATAGTTTTAAATATTAGGCTTAACTTAGAGCGCCCGCATAGGGCCAGTAAATTAGAATCAGAATAGTTAAGTTAGTTAAGCTATATTTAAGCGTTTTTTGTCTAGCAATTAAGTTACAATGAATTTAATAAAAATGCATTAAAAATGAAAAAAAAGGTAGTGAACCGTATTAATAATTAATAGAATAATAAAATAAATAAATGAGGAATCTAAAGTTAGTTACGTCGAAATACGTAGTTTTAAATATTAGGCTTAACTTAGAGCGCCCGCATAGGGCCAGTAAATTAGAATAAGAATAGTTAAGTTAGTTAAGCTAGTTTTAAGCGTTTTTTGTCTAGCAATTAAGTTACAATGAATTTAATAAAAATGCATTAAAAATGAAAAAAAAAGATAGTGAACCGTATTAATAATTAATAGAATAATAAAATAAATAAATAAGGAATCTAAAGTTAGTTACGTCGAAATACATAGTTTTAAATATTAGGCTTAACTTAGAGCGCCCGCATAGGGCCAGTAAATTAGGATATGAATAGTTAAGTTAGTTAAGCTAGTTTTAAGCGTTTTCTGTCTAGCTATAAGTTTACTTAATTACCCAATAAAAATGCATTATAAATGAAAAAAAAGCGTTACGACTTCAAATCCATCAAGTGGTGGTTCGAATCCTATACCGAACAAATTGAAAGTTTTTTTTTCAATTTAAGTAGAAAAATAAAAAAAAATATTATAGAACGCAGTATCCAGAACATAAGAGTCTGAGATACATCCACTGCTGCAAAATACTAAGAGCACTTTTCATAAATAAAAAGGTTCAATTAGTATTACGAATATTATAGTAGCTTAGACTAAATCGATAGTAGCTCTCCTCTTTAAGATTAAAGAAGGTTGATGCTACTTGGAATAGCTAATCATACAATGTAAAAGCAATCTGGTAAAGTAAAAAAAAAAACCTGGCCAGGTAAATAAGAATAGAAAGAAAAAAAAACCTGGCCAGGTAATAAAAAGAAAGATTAAAAAGAAAAAAAAAAGAAGGACTGAAATCTAGCATAGTTGGACTACAGAAGAAAATAAAAAAATGTTTTAAACCTTTTAAAAATCTATTAAACTTTAAAAAAAATTTTCTTTTTTAAAAAAATTCTTGTAAAATATGGAGTCTATGAAACTGGTAAAGCAACCTGATAAATTTTTTTATAAAATATTGGGTATAGGCATATTTTTTTAAGTATATGGCAGTTTAATTTTGTTTTGATTTTTATCCAATATTATTTTAAAATATTAGCTTTTTATCTTTATATTTTTCCAGTGTCTAAAAAATACACTGAAACCCGCATTTCCTACACTACTCTTACCCAGGGAATATCACAGTTGTTGACTTTTAAGATATTTATTATTAAGAAACAATTCTTGCTCTTTCTTGTAAAAAAAAAAAATTGAGTCTTTTCAGCATTGATTTTAATTTTCCAGTGATTATAGTACTCGAAGATGGTGTTTAATGCATTTTGTAAATTAGCCTCTATAGCATATCCATATTAATCAGACGAATTGCAGTATCGTCTGCATACATCGCAATTTCACAATTTGGGATAGTGGGAAAGTCAGACATTATAGAGAGTTGGCGCCAATACAGATCCCTGATGAATCCGTGCTGGAACTATTCTTTGGCTGAAGAAATTTTTATTAATGAATACGGTGAAGTATCGGTCCGTCAGAAAACTTTGGATAAGTTTAATCAAATGAGGAAGGCATTCGCAATTGATCAGTTTATAAAGAAGACCTTGCTGCCACACTGTGTCGAAAGCTTTTTGGACATCGAGAAGTACTAGACCAGTCTATTGCTTCGCTGCTAATTTTGCTTTCACATGCTTGCAAATTCTAAGAATTTGTTGAGACGTATTGTGTTGTTTTATAAACCCAAACTGTTGAGATGGAATGACATTTTTTTCATGAAGAAATAAAAGAAGCTTATTCGTTATAACTTTCTCCAAGATTTTGCTGCAAGTGCTTTAGTCTATTAAGCTACTTGACATGTTTGGGGATTTTCCACATTTTAGAATGGGTACTACCTTGGCCATTTTCCATTTTTTTTGGGAAATACTATAATTTTAGACACGAATTGATTATGAACCTTAGCAGTCGGAGGCCAGTTAATGGTAGTTGCTTTAAGACCAAATTGTTGATTTCATCTAGACCAGGTGATTTGTGGTTCTTTAGATCAAAGACAATGTCTTTAACCTCTTCAATAGAGACATCTATTGGCAGAGTTTCAGACTTTCGGTGTTGCAACAAATCAAAGGCAAGCAGTGCGTGTGTCGTTGGTAGTTTATGCGCGCACATCAACTAGCCGACACAACAAATGTACGCGGGGGGTGTGTTGGTGGTCAGCTAGAGGAACTGGGCAATGACCGATTGCAGTGACGATGACGGTGGTTTCTTCATAGCAGTGCATGGACCTGGACTAGATGCGGGATTCGGAGTTCAACAAACGCGATGTAATGCCAAGGCCATTGAATCTGCTGCTTTCTTTGCAACCATTTGCGATAAAGGTTATTATTCTCAAAGTTACCAGCACCGAAGTTAGTCTGTTCAAATAAAGAGTTAACAAAATAATAATTTGGCCTTTTAATTTTGTGTTCGGTTTTACTGTCTAGGGTTCAGTCGCGTTTTTTATCGGTCTAAACAGTCAATAATTTTTTTGCTAGTGTCCATGCGATACATAATGGTCCTTCATTGCCAGATAGTTGAATCCTAGAGAAGTTAGTGCGAATATTTAAAAGATAATTAAAGACATTTTAACGTGCATTTAAGAACAATTTTGTACGCGTCTTTTTTTAAACGAAATTGTCTGCTGTTGGTGCGCAAGATTGGTTGCTGCCGCAAGTTTTAAATTTCATTGTCTCCTGGAGCTCGCTATTCTGTGCTGCTGGTGCTCGAGTTTCATGTTGCTGCTGCTGTTCGAGATACGTTTGTCTGGTGTTCGAGTTTTTTTCTACTGGTGGCGTCCTGCTGAAAACAACGAGGGAGCAACGCTTTAACAAAAGGTGTGTGGCATTTCAATAACTTTTATTATTTTATTTGATCTATCCTTGTAGATTATAATATTGTATAATATATCGTGTGTTGTATATTATTCAAATAAAATACTTTTCAACATGAGTAAATTCAAAGTCTCAAATTTAATTGATTTAATTGATTATAAGGCATATTTAGCTTTGGATAAGTTTAACAAATCTATTCATATGACTGAAGCGCGATTAAAGAATTTAGAGCAATCGTTTGAGGGAGCTAGAGGGTTGCATCAAAAAATTATTGCAGCTCCTGGTGATGATGCAAAAATTAAATGCATGGACGATTTGAACTATACTATAAGTACTCTTCTGACTTAAAAACACAATTACAACAAACAGATTATTAAAGTCATCTATTGCATTCTAGACTAAAGAATCTACTTGGGAAATTGAAGTATTTGCCGATACCTGATGATGTTGAAGGAAGGCGTCCGCTAGGATTTCAGATATTTCTTCATTGGTGATGGCAAGCCTACTTGAAACTTCGAGTTGGGGAATTTGCTAGTTTTTCTTTCTCAGAATTTTAGACAAGTTCCAGAAAGGTTTGGAACCTTTACCCAAAGAAGAAAGTCTTTTGTTTCATTTTTTTTTCTATAATTTGCACGTGTTAAAGGGGATATGAATACCCTTATACTAATTTTTAGAACACGTGCGTTTTGTGGAAAGGGGAAGAGAAAGACAGAGTGGTGTAGTTTGAAACTCAGGTGGTATTAAGTTTCTGTAAACTCCAAGGGTGGCTGTCCAGATAACTGGGGAGTATTTTGTTTGTTTTCGCTATTATTTTCATTGCTTATGATTCACAGTATTTTTTTCCGTCCTCCTGATGTCATCATCACGATCAAGTTGCATTTTAGCCATATGACCACCCTGCTGCCAGTGCTATGCCTTCACTGTGCATGCCTGATTGACTTGGAGAAGGCCTTCGAAACCGTAAGCAAACCACTGCTGTACATACTTTATAACATGCTCACCAGTAGACAGTTCATTGTCAAAAATGGCAATGTTACTTCTGCTGGAACCTTTCAAATTAAAAATGGTCTGCAACAAGGTGCGGTTAATTCACCGATCCTTTTCAACAATTGCACGAGCGATCTCATAGGATCACTTCACCATGCCATAGCGTACGCAGACGACTTGATTGCGTACAGATCAGGACCAAAAATCGAGGTCATTGTAATTCTCTTGCAACGTGACTTCGATAAGATTCAGCGATATTGCGATGACTGGAAGTTGAAGATCAACTTCCAGAATTCGGAAACCATTCTGTTTAGGACGCCGTTGTCTGGTGCCTGTAGGGATACCAGAAACAATTGGCGAAAGTTCTCAATCGTGGGACCACACGGACAACCACTTGCGAGTCGAAGTGTAGTTAGATACCTGGGGCTCTGATTAGAATAATAGCTATATTTTAACAAACATATAGATGCTGCTCTGGCCAGAGCCAAAGGTGCTTTTGCCCTTACAAAGAGACTTTTTTATAGCAAGCAACTCGATGGAAGGGTAAAGGTAATCTGCTACATGGGCCTCATTAGGTCCATGCTCGTATATGGATGCCCCGTGTGGTTCAACGTGGGAGCAAGCTTGTTGGAAAAGATTCGGGTGTTTGAGAGGGCTTTCCTTCGGGCTTGCGTTCAGTTGTACAGAACACCAGAGTTCCAGTACATAAAATTCTATCCCAATGAGGTCCTATACAACATGGCTAACTTAATAAGAGTGGATAATTTCGTTATCAAGCTGATTCGAAGGCACATTGCAAGAGCAATGAGCTCGTCGAACAACCTGATCTCTGGGGCTTATTACCCCAATTACGAGTATCACGAGAGAGTGCGCCTTAACGGCTAGCGTACGCAGACGACTTGATCGCGTACAGATCAGAGCCAAAAATCGAAGTTGAAGATCAACTTCCAGAAATCGGAAACCATTCTTTTTAGGACGCTGTTGTCTGGTGCCAGTAGAGATACCAAAAAGAATTGGCGAAAGTTCTCAATAGTTGGACCGCACGGACAGCCACTTACGTGTCGAAGTGCAGTCAGATACCTGGGGCTCTGGTTAGACCAATATCTATATTTTAACAAACATATAGATGCTGCTCTGGCCAGAGCCAAAGGTGCTTTTGCCCTTACAAAGAGACTTTTTTTTATAGCAAGCAACTCGATGCAAGGGTAAAGGTAATCTGCTACATGGTCCTCATCCGGCCCACGCTCGTATGTGGTTCAACGTGGGAGCAAGCTTGTTGGAAAAGATTCGGGTGTTTGAGAGGGTTTGCCTTCATTTATACAGAACACCGGAGTCCCAGTACATAAAATTCTATCCCAATGAGGTCCTATACAACAGGGCTAATCTAATAAGAGTGGATAATTTCGTTATCAAGCTGATTCGAAGGCACTTTGCAAGAGCAATGAGCTCGACGAACAACCTGATCTCTGGGGCTTATTACCCCAATTATGAGTATTACGAGAGAGTGCGCCTTAACGGCTTTGTTCCCCAGAGGCTTTCCTCTATTTTGATGAGAAAGATCTGATCCAGGACAGATTGGCAGTGCCGCTAATCTTCCACGTTGCTCGGACAGCTGTGGATAGGCGACTCAACTACGACAGAGAAGTTGCACACGGCAGTGTGGAGCGTCTCCGGTTTAGTAGGGCGGTATCGGGTTGTGATGTTGAGGACGTACAGCGTCAGTACGGTCATTTCTGGTGGCTAGCCGAAAGAGAGGAAACTCCTTCGTCGTTTCCTCCCTAATCCAGGGTAGCCTGTTTGAGGTTTAAAGTTGGCTGTTCTTGCCTATGGCCGACTTACATAGTTTAGGTTTAGGTATTTCAGATATATTGTGTATAGTTAAAAAATTAAAAATTTATAACAGCACTTGGATAAAAAAAAAAAAAAAAAAAAAAGCACAAAAAAAAAAAAGTACGTATATAATTACGTAAGGTAGAATAAGATAGATTAAGGTAGAATAAGATATTTTAAGATTTATTTTAAAGTAGTTTATAAGTTTTATATATAAGAATACAAAAAAAAAGTTAATTTACTAAGTATTTTTTATCTATTTTTCTTAGTAAAAAGCAAAAATAAAATAATGAAATAAATAAAAAATGTATGTACGTTACGTCGAAAGACATAGTTTTAAGTATTAGGTTTAACTTAGAGCGCCCGCATAGGGCCAGTAAGTTAGAATAAGAATAGTTAAGTTAGTTAAGCTAGTTTTAAGCGTTTTGTCTAGCATGTAAGTTAATAAATTGATTAATAAAAATGCGCTAAAAATTAAAAAAATGTTATGCCTTCACAGTAGAGTTGACTTAGCTTTCGCAAGTGATCGACTTTTTTATTTATTTCATGCGAAATAAATAGATGATTCTTGACATCAGGATTCGAACCGTGAATCAACAGCGTGACAGGCGATGATGTTACCACTACACCAAGGCCACCCTCTAAATCGAAGATTGCAGATGCTATCAATCGATTTAGGGATTTCATTTCAATGAGACCTTCTGTTCTTCCAAAGTCTTCTACATCGATTTCTCTTTTTTATTAAGTTTAGTATATAGCGGGGAAGTACTATAACTCGTTTCCTTATATTTTTAATTGGGACCGAAAAGCGGACACTGTTCAAAAGATTGTGTTCAACAAATTCTGTACTCTGGTCACCTGTTGCGTGCAACTAACACCTGATGACTCTGTGGAGTAATTACGAATTCTTGACGTAAAGTGAGATCTAAACAAATCCCAGTTAGCCTTCTTATAGTCCAAAAATGTTTTGAGCAGGAGTGCACAAGATCCTACATTCAACTGGGAGATGGTCTGAAATCAGTCTGTTTATGGCAAATGGCTGAGTTAGACTATTTGGGACATTTGTTATGAATATGTCTAGAGTTGAAGGAGAAAATCTTGTACCAGGTGGGGCTGCTGGGATACAAAAGCTGCACTGGATATCTTAACATTAAGTCATGTAATGCATTACCCCACGAATTTGCTTTTAAGCATCCCCATGAGCGATTCTGTTTAAGTCAAATATTAAGACAAAAGTATCGTAACAGAATAGTCTTCGCAAGTCATTTCTAAAGTTATAAATGTTTTGTGGGTTAGAATTTTTACCAGGGAAGTAAACCGAAAAGACTTATAGTTTTAAAGAATTTGAGAGTGTTATTTCCACACCAATTGTTTCTATTACCCTCGTACTCACTAAAGGTAACAGAGAATGCTTAATTCCTTTCTTTATGACGATGGCTACACCGCCGCCACTTCTATTTAGGCGATCCAGTCTATACACGGTATAATTATTATTATTTGATAAATTAGAACTACTATTAAGCCACGTTTCAGAAACAAGACATATATCAACATCACCAGCACAGAGAAAATTTAAAAATCCAGTACATTTTTTACGAATACCTCTGGCGTTCCGAGAGACTAATTTTAAGGAATTATTTCTGTTACTTGACATTAGAATAAAGATATTTTGTAGATACCTGTGCAATAATATTGAATTGTTCTGCCTTAGATTTGCAGCTTCCCAGACGAGAGATCACCGATCTATGAGAGGACAATTACTCCTCAGAGAACAAGGTAGGCGAAATCTCTTTCGCTGAATTGGAGTAACTAGTTGTTGGCAGGCGAAATCTCTTTCGCTGAATTGGAGTAGCTGGTTATTGCATTCGCACAAACTGTGGGTACTTGTGATGGTTGCTGATATATTGAAGTTGCGTTTTTGTTTTTTTTCGATGAATTCTCTCTTGACTAGTATTTTGAACGACTTATGCAGACTGGATCGGTTAAACGATGGTTACCTTTGTAGTTCGCACACTTGAGAATACCAACAGAAAAACAATCTGAAGTTTTGTGGTTAGCAGAGCAATTAGCACAATAAGTCTAACATTACAATTCTTTTCGCCATGCCCGAACATTTGGCAATTTCGGCATTGGGTGACTTTATTTTTAAAACGGCGTTGAAATTTCCATCTGACTTGGGTGTGAAGAATTGTTTTAATATTTTTTACGTAAGTCTGAGAGGCGTATCGAACCATTTTCTAAATAAACAATATAGAACACATCTTGGAAAGTTTCGTGATTTTTTTAAATTATTTTAATGGCTTTACACTTAAGACCAAGAGAGATTAACTCAGTTTTAAGAGAATCGCTATCTAGTTCATCCAAGCCAAACAACATCACTTTGAAAGACCGTTAACTCTTCAAATCATGGGTGAAAAATTGACATTTATTTTCTTTTAATGCATTGCAAACTTTTGTAAAAGAGTTTATTGATCCACAGAAAATTTTTATTCCGATCGATATTTAGCGAACCGAATAATCAGCGATATTAAAATCCTTTAGCAGTTTCTGGATGAAATCACTATTTTTTTTGTAGGGCCTTTATAGGTGGTATGACAATTTTCTTAGGGGTCGGCCGATTTGGCAAGTTCACTTCTTCTTCATTAACAGAATCAGCTAAACATTGTAATGGAATCCAATAATTACTGTTTGAGTTCACACTACGCGACGCCATGTTTGACGGAATGGTTTTTCTTGTTTTATTGATAGAGGATGCAAGATCCTCATCACTTTTGGAACGCGGACGCTTTAGAATTTTCACTGATGTAAGCAACACTGGTGAGAAAATAAGTACGTACTTGGGAGATATGTCCTACACGGTTAAGAACATGCGATATTGTTGGTGTTCGTAGATATTGAGTATACGTTCGACACTCTTTTTCCATGAATTAAACTCTGGGCTTTTCTGATATTTTTCCACATTAGACAAATTTTTCTCGTAAGGTTGCTAATATCGTTATTAATGTCCAATGCGGGATTCATGATCGAGTTAAACATTTGTCATCCTTGTATTTGTAGTGTTTCTGTCACTAGTCTTGTTATGAGCTAAACCACATTGTCATCGGGAGGCGGGAGGAATAGCAACATGTTCTGCCGGTAAGGCTTAGCGAGCTGGTCCAATTAAATTGTTTGGGTTCGACATTTTAAATTTTATTTATTTACTTTTTTTTTTTTTTTTGATTTGTTACTTTAATTACTTAAAATATGATAACAAAGTACATACATATATTGAAAATTAAGAAAAAGTAGTGAGATTTGTATTTCTAATTTAAAAAATAGTGATAATGTCACTTCATAAAAGAAAATTCATTGATATGTGGGGTGAATAGTATTTCAATAATTAATTTCAAGAAATTGCACACTTTTGTAATACAATCAATGCAAACCATACAAGTTTTGTTTGGTAGGCAATACCCCAGCAACTTATTCCGTACTGTAATTTTGACTCAAACATTCCAAAATATACCGCTTTTAAAGTGTTGTGGTCACAGAATTTTCTGAGACGATAGAAGCTTCGGACAGTTGAACGTAGACATTTTATTTTAAAATTGAAATATGTTCCGACTAAATTATATTTTGGTCAATTAGGTATTACCCAAATATTTAAACTGATTTACCATTTCAATTTTAAAACAATGCGTGTCACATAGTGATTGTTCATTAAAAACAGCGCTTGTAGTCGTGGAGGTGCTGCGATCTTCATTCACAAAGACTTGCGATATAAGGCCATGTACAGCGGTGAAGTGCGGAGATTCCAGGAGCTGGAAGCATGTATCGTGTGCATTGCTCCCCGTAGTGGAAAGAGGATGTACATGGTCGCGGTCTACGCATCTGGTGCTACTCAAACTACTTCATTTATTATAGAGCTCGAGACACTTTTTCGATGTCTAAGGCTGGAGTCGGAGGAGAATTATTTCCTCATGGCCGGATTTTTAAACGCCAAACATAGCGATTGGGGAAATAACATACCAAATTCTAGGGGTGCACCACACCAACTTCTGAACCAAAGGTGTCAGCAGTAACATCAGCAAAAATAATAGAAAATGAAAATGCCAAGAGAAAATTAAGTCAAGAAAAAAGTATTTCTCAAAATGAGCAAAGGCTACAAAAAGAATTAACGCAAGTAAACAATGCGTTTATAGAATCAAATAATTTGAATAGAAATTTAAACGAAACAATTAAAAACTTGCAAATTATATATAACAAATCTAGAAAATAAATTAAAATCGAAAGAAAACGAATTACAAAACAAATAGCCGGAGAATATTCAAGATATCCACAGCACTCCTCGGCAAAATGTGGAAAAACTAATATATGCAACAGATGAAGAAGAATTGGCAAAAGAAACAGAGTGGATTAGAGATACTCAGAGAGTAAAAAAGAGGAAACTTAACAATTCAATTCCTCCCCCTAAAGATACAGAATCTGCAGAATTAAACACCCAAAAGAAATTGAAAAAGACTCCACCACCACCTCCAATAATAATTGATGAGGTAATTAGCTATGACAATTTGTATGAAAAGATAAAATCAGTCACGCTGGTAGAAAATTTCGATCTAAAAATCATCAACAAAAACAATATACGACTAAATCTCGAAGACGGAGAAATCTACAGAAGTTTCACGGCCTTACTAAATGAAGAAAACTATGCTTGGCACTCCTACGAAAATAAGCAAATCAGGCCCATTAGAGTAATGGCTAAAAATCTGCACCACTCATGCAAGCCTGAAAATATAACTACAAATCTTAAATCTAAAGGTTTCAAGATTATTGATGCTACAATTAAGCTCAAGCGGGAAAACAAGGAACCTCTAAACATGTTTATGTTAACATTCAGTGCAGAAGAAGAGATAGAAAAGGTTTATCAAATCAAAAACATCCTGGGATGCAGAGTTGAAATTGAACCTCTTAAAAAATCAAAATTAGTACCTCAATGCAAGCAATGCCAGGCATATGGGCATACGCAAAAATATTGCAATAGACAGGTAAGATGTGTGAAATGCGCTGGAAAACACCACACAACAGAATGCACAAAGCCTCAAAATGTGCAGCCTAAGTGCGTGCACTGCGGGGAACCCCACCCCGCAAGTTATCGGGGGTGCACTGTTGCCATAGAACTGCAGAATATCTTAAATAAAAAACTAAACACCAAAAACAAAATTCTTGATAAAAAACAAGAATCACCAGATAATATTAAAGTAGATGTGGAACTATCAAAACTAGAGATTAAAAAACCCATTGCAAAAGAAAACAAAAAACCCATTGCAAAAGAAAACACAAAACCGAACGCTAAAGAAACCAGCGCGGGTATAATGTCATATGCTCAAGTGGTTGCACATAAAAAACAGCATGCTATGCAGAAAAAGGACCAACCTGAGTGTAACCAACAAAAGACTCAACCAAGCAATGATATGAATCAAACACTACAACTGATCCTAACCAAACTTAATGCACTAGATATGCGACTTAAAAAGTTAGAAAATACCAAGAACAAAGTACCTAAGTATAATCATGGATCAAAATCTTAAAGTGATATGTTGGAATGCAAATGGTCTCCTGCAACATCAACAGGAATTGCAGGTGATTCTTGAAACAAATAACATAGACATTTGTCTAATCTCAGAAACCCATTTTACAAAACACACGCAAACAAAATTTAAAAAACTACAAAATCTACCACACCGCTCACCCTGAAAACACAGCTAAGGGTGGAAGTGCAGTAATAGTAAAAAATAATATACAACAATATGAGGAATTGAAGTATATAAAAGAAAAAATACGAGCTACAGCAGTGTGTATAAAAGCTAAGCATAAAAAAATTAATATCGTTGCTATTTACTGTCCTCCAAAACATTCAATTAAAAAAGAAGAATATTCAGATTTTTTTAAAAACTAGGAAACAGATACATAATAGGTGGAGATTTTAATGCCAAAAACCTTAACTGGGGATCCAGATTAACAACATCGAGAGGAAAAGAACTTTATGCTGCTATTCAAAAACATCAATGCGAAATTCTCTCGACAGGAAGGCCCACGTTCTGGCCTACAGACAAAAATAAGATACCAGATCTAATTGATTTTTTCATAATCAAAAATTTGTCAAGCAGTTATATACACATAGATGAGTTCGAGTATCTAAGCTCTGACCATTCACCTATAATTCTCCAAATGAGTGAACATATAATTAAAAATATAAATATTAAAACCTTAACAAATAACAGAACAGATTGGCAAGCCTTCAAGCTGAACTTAACGAGTAAAATAGATTTAATGATACCCCTTATAACCAAAAATGATGTAGAAAAAGAACTGCATAAGTTGGTCAGCGATATTCAGCAATCGGCCTGGGAAAGCACACCCGCCCTAAAGAGAAAGAACACAAAAAGAAACTACACGAAAGAAATAAAAGATTTAGTAGCAGATAAAAGACGAGCAAGAAGAACGTGGCAGAAAACAAGAGCTCCACAACATAAAGCCAAGCTAAACAACCTCTGTCAACAACTAAGAAGAGAAATTAAAAAATTTAAGGAAGATTCAATGAAAAGGTACCTCAGAGGGTTAACAGCTGAATACGTAACTAATTACTCTCTATGGAAAGCAATCAAAGCAACTGATGGAAACTGGGCAAGAAGCGATGAGGACAAAACCATTCTCTTCGCAGACTACCTATTTAAACCACCAGTTGAAAATGGAAATATACAACCTACGTTAATAGGTCCTTCAGAAGAAGAAAGCGAAGAAATTCTGCTCACAACTCCTAATGAAATTTACAACTTAATTAAGCATGAAATAAATGCAAAGAAAAGTCCTGGATATGAAATTATATCTGGTGTCGTACTAAAGAACTTACCAAGGAAGGCAATAATAAAAATAACAAATTTAATAAATGCCACATTTAAGCTTAAATATGTGCCTAGTTTGTGGAAGGTTGCTGACGTCCTAATGATTCCCAATCCTGGTAAACCGCCAAATGAAGTGTCATCTTACAGACCTATCTCGTTATTGCCAATGATATCAAAAGTGTTTGAGAAAGTACTCGCAAAGCGTTTAAATAAAATAATTGAAAGGAAAAAGCTGATTCCGAACCATCAATTTGGTTTTCGAAGGCAGCACTCTACGATACAACAGGTACACAGAATTACGAATAAAATCGAAGAAGCACTAGAAAGTTTGCTCGGCTGTATTCTTAGATGCGGCGCAGGCCTTTGATAACGTATGGCACGAAGGACTTATCTATAAACTGAGATGTATGTTGCCAAATCAATATGCTTCTATTCTGAAATCGTATCTAGATTTCAGAATAAATCAACAGAGTACTTATTCAAATCTAAGACAAATAAAGGCCGGCGTACCGCAAGGTAGTGTACTGGGCCCAATATTATACTTATTATATACTAGTGATATTCCTAAATTAGAAAACCACACTATGGCAACATTCGCAGATGATACTGCAATACTAGCAGTAGGAAGAACCAATGAAGAATCCATAGAAAAACTACAAATTGGCATAAACAAAATCTGTGAATGGACTAATAAGTGGAGAATCAAATTTAACAAATCTAAGTCAGTCCATGTTGACTTTACTAATAAAAAAATTGAATATATACCAATTATTATAAACCAAAAAAATAGTTCCATGCGCTAATACAGCGAAATATTTAGGTATGACTCTAGATGCAAAGTTGAGATGGAAAGAGCACGTAAAAAAGAAAAAAGAAGAGTTAGAAATCAAATATAGAAAACTGCACTGGCTGATAGGAAGAAACTCATCCGTATCAATTGGAAATAAAGTGCTTTTATGTAATCAAATTCTGAAACCAACATAAACATATGGAATCCAACTATGGGGTTGTGTCAAAAAGACAAACATAGACAAAATACAACGTTTCCAAAATAAGGTGCTTAGAAATATAGTAAATGCACCTGGTACATAAGAAATACTGACCTTCATCGAGACATGAAGGTAGAAAGTGTATCTGCAGAAATTCTAAAACATGCAAAAAAACACAAAGAAAAGCTAGAAGAGCATATAAACATAGATGCAAGAAAACTAATGCATAATGAAAATCAATTACGAAGGCTTAAAAGAACAAAACCTCTCGATTTAACTTAATATAAGAAAAATAAAAATGTATATACTTGCTTATAAATACATACACACTCGAAATAAAGGGTAACCAGGGGGTGTAACTCATACAAAGCCTAAGATGTCAGAAAAAAATTGTTTATTAGTCCAAGTGACTAGATCGCAATTATGTGGGAGATGGTTTTAGTCGGTAAAAATCCGGCATGCTGATTACTCGGATCATCAGTATCTTTTGAAGATCTCCCCTTCCTCTAAAAAAAGAAAAAAAAAAAAAAATTCTAGGGGGAACTTACTATTCAATGGGTGGGATCAACGCAATGTATAGACTCGATTTGATAGCTACAGATAGTCCGTCGTTTCCTAGAAGCAGCTCCTATCTGGATCTTATGCTATTCGACGTGCGGTTACAACTGACCGACACGGACCGACAAACCCTAAACTGCCTTCACACATTTGTGTACGACAGAGACCATTGCGGTCTCAGTGCCGTAATAATGATTCCCAACGAAATTGCGGAGTTGGAGGAGTTTGTCCAAACATATTCCTAAAATTATAGAAGGACGCGCTGGACTCGCTTCTCCAGAACTATGACGAGAGCACTCTCCTTGAATTCGCTCCACCCACCGTCCAATGCGCAACAATCGACGCACTACACCAACAAAAAGTAGACTCCTGTCAAGACTCAAAACCTTGTACAGAGAGTTTACGGACAGGCAAAACTCGGAGGTTAGGACACTGAAGTCGTTGATTAAAAATCTCCAGCAGTTAATTAGAGAAAATTACAAACTCACTGTAAATCTGCATTGGAACAACAAAATTCGCGCTGTAAAATCCAACAACCCGAGTATGTTCCCGCAAACAAACAAATTTTTTCGGAAAAATAATCAAAACGACCTGCCGTGTCTTAAGATCCCTCGAACGACGAACAACGAACAAATACTAATAACAGCAGGCATAGATCCCTGGAACGCTGTCGATGATGACAACTGTTTCATGATCGAAGATCCGCAGGAGAAAGTAGAGGCTATAGGAGCGACCTTCCAGGAAGTGTACAAGGTGAATGATAGCAATTGCCTGAACCACGACCTGGTAAATCGAGTTCGTGTGCACAACGTCTACCTTCGAAATGATATACAGCACTGGCGATCACAGAACATAGGTTTTACCGAGTTCAATGACGATAACATGGCAAATATTGTCGTCGCCGATGAAGGGTTACATCCCCCGTTCATATCCAAGGTGGAGTTCCAAACGATCTTCGACTCACTGAGAAGGAAGAAATCAGTAGTATGCTTCGACATCTCCCTCTAGAAGCGGTGGACATTTAAACTACCCTGTTTAACAATGTGCTGAATAATGCACATTATCCAGCGCAAAAGAGGTAAATATACATCCAATCCGACGAATCTCCGGTCGATAAGTCTCCTTCCGAACATCAGCAAGGTATTCGAAAAAGTGGTCAATAGAGCCCTGAGTAAGTGGGTTGAGGACATGCATATAGTTCCGGATAACCAATTCCGTTTCAAGGCGGGTCATGAGACTGTACATGCCGCGTCTAAACTGGTATCTGATATTTAACGGAACAAAAGTAAGAAATAATGCACGGGTGCCTGCCTGGTGGACTTGGAGAATTCGTTCGATACCGTATGGCTAGAAGGACTCTTCATTGCGAAAAATGGTAATGTGACTTCTGCTGGGACGTTCGAAATCAAAAACGGTCTACAACAAGGTGCGGTTAATTCGCCGATTATCTTTAACATTTACACGAGTGATCTCGTAGGTTCTCTTCCCCATGTTACTGCGTATGCAGACGACTTGATCGCGTATAGGTCAGCACCAAAGATCGAGTTCATTGCAATACTCTTGCAGCGTGATTTCGATAAGATCAGCATATACTGCGACGACTGGAAGCTGAAGATCTTCCAGAAGACAGATAGTATTCTGTTTACAACGTCGTTATCTGGGGCCTCCAGGGATACCAGAAAGAATTGGCGA
Source organism: Pocota personata (assembly GCA_963082735.1). Lineage (NCBI taxonomy): Eukaryota > Metazoa > Arthropoda > Insecta > Diptera > Syrphidae > Pocota > Pocota personata. The sequence continues at coordinate 133,426,676 of OY720429.1, read as the reverse complement.
AAGTTCTCAATCGTGGGACAGCACGGGGAGCCATTAGCGATTCGAAGTGTGGTTAGGTACCTTGGGATCTGGCTAGATAAATATCTATTTTTTAACAAAAATGTAAATGCTGCTCTGGTCAGAGCCAGAGTTACTTTTACGCTTTTTGTTTTATAGCAACCAACTCGATGCAAGGGTGAAGGTAATCTGCTACATGGCCCTTATTCGACCCATGCTCGTATATGGATGTCCCGTGTGGTTCAAGGTGGGAGCAAGCTGGATGGAAAAAATTAGGGTGTTTGAGAGGGCTTGCCTTAGGGCTTGTCTTTAGTTGTACAGAACACGAAAGTCCCAGTACATAAAATTCTATTCTAATGATTTCCAGTATAACAGGGCGAACATAAACAGAGTGGATAAATTCCTGATCAATATGATTCGAAGGCACACTGCAAGAGCTATGTCTTCGACGAATAACCTGGTCTCTGGGGCATACTACTCTAATGATTTGTATCACGAAAGCGTGCGCCTTAACGGCTTCATCACCCCAGAGGCTTTCCTATATTTAGATAGAGAAGGTCTGATACAGGGTAGGGTAGCGGTGCCGCTAATCTACCATGTTGCCCGAAATGCTACGGACAGGCGACTCAACTACGACCGACACGTCGCACATGGCACCACGGAGCGTCTCCGGTTTAGTAGAGCGGTATCTAGCCGTGATATGGCAGATGAAGTAAAACAGCACCAGAAATTCTGGTGGCTCGGTGACGGAGGGGGAACTTTCTCGTCGTTTCCTTTTGATTCGGGGTAGTCTCACAAAGGGCAAAGTCGGTATAGCTTTTTATAGCCTGGCCGGCTTACATAGTTTTAAGGTCGGTTTAAGTATAGCTTTAAAAAGAAAAAACCTTATACATATGTTTATATGTATGTATACTATATGTATATATGAAGGTATACAATCTATTTATATATATATATATATATATATATATATGTGTTCGAATAAGGTGTGTAACTTGCACAATCTTTGCTGTATGAGGATAATTCCGACAACTTTACGACGAATGTAAAAAAGAAAAGACTAACTTGCTTGACGTTATAAATGATAACGAATTTTATTTCAGATTACTCTAATTCTTAATTTGACAATTCTATGTTTCTTGACAGTTTGTAATAGTAGCCTTTACTTTAGATTGACCATAATTGAATAAAAATTGAATTCTCATTGAACAATAATTAGCGAAGTGTTTCAATCATTTTATAAATATTTATTATATAATTTTAATATTCAGCTTAAACATTCTCCGGGACCGTGAACTAGGTTCACAACTACCTTCAGCTGCAATAAGTGTTCTCAGCACTGGGTAATTATCTTCGGACACATCCCTGATAGCCAAATTCTCGTACTACCTTATTATCTGGTTTTTCTCTTTTGCTGTTCTTATTCTCACATGAAAGTAGAAAATAAATGGATTAAAATCAACAGGGAATTGACTAAAGAAGTGACAACACTTTCTGTCCCTGGTACCATCTATAAATTCTGCCGTTGGTCGCCTTCTTACTACAGAAGCCGTACTTCGCGTTTACGTTGGACGGGTAATTCATTGTTGAGTTGCTTGTAAGTGCCGTGAGTGGTGTTATTCCATTATTATTATTAATGTCTTTTTTTTTTATTTTAATTTAATGTGCAGTGATTGCACCAGCGCAGGATATTCCAGGTGAGTGTTGTTATTTTTCCAAATTATACTTTCTTTAGGTTCAAATCCAATGTTCTTTTAATGTTTTTTAGTGTTTGTTATTATTTCCATTCATGGTTTCGGTGTAGAGTTAGAGATGATTGTGACGAATTATCGACTTAGGGATGGATGCATTCGATGACCTTTTTTATAATTATAAGGATTTAGTGTCGTGTAGAATGTTGTTTTCTAGGGATTTAGTATAGTTTTTTTTTAATGATTTTTTTAAATGAGTTGTGTAGTGTTGAGTGAGCCTTGGTGTCACCTAGAGTGTGTGTGAATGCGAATGAGTGTGAGTGCGAATGAGTGTGAGAGTGGATGCGAATGAGTTTGAGAGGGGACTGTATATTGATGATTGTGGTAGAGCATCTGTTTTGAGAAAGAGTGTAAGAGGGATAGGTGTCGTTTTGCAAGCATTTTATCGGTATGAGTATCGTTAGAGAGAAGAGGGCATATTTTGGTTATCGGTCTTTTTGCTATTCCATTTTGTGTCTTCAGCGTAACGACATGAAGGAGGTTGTACTTTCCTAAGTGCTTCTCGGTTATGCGCGCTAAACTCCATTTCGTTGGTGGCAGTCGTTCATCCTTTATGAGCACTAGGTTTCCAACTTCGGGTTGTGTCTCAATTTTCAACCATTTCGGTCGGTGTTGCAGTCGCGTGAGATATTCGGAGCTCCACTGCTTCCAAAATACTTGATATAATTTTTGAATACGCTGCCACCGTTGAAGACAGCTGATTTTCTTGTCGGTCTGATCCAGATGAGGTACTCCGATGAGCGAATGACCAATTAAGAAGTGTCCCGGAGTGAGTGCTGCGAATTCTTCTGGATTGTCGGTCAACGGACAAAGCGTCGTGAGTTTAAACATGCCTCTATTTGAGCCAGCCACGTGGTAAGCTCTTCAAACGTGAATACTTCATTCCCGACAATTCTCAAGTTTTTGCCGCAATCACTAAAAACTTGCGAAGGCAAGTCTCTCCTTGCTGCTAATCTTCGAAATGCCGCTAGAAACGTTTGAGCGGTCATATCGCTGACTAACTCAATGTGAATTGCCTTGGTCGCCAGGCATACGAAGATGGCAAATAAGCCTTAAACGTCTTGGAGCCCCTACCCTTCCAAGCCTTTACGTCGATAGGCCCGGCATAGTCAAAGCCAGTGTGGCTGAATGGTCGAGAGATACAGACGCGTGGAGCCGGTAAGTTCCCCATTAACTGCTGTTTTGGTTTGGCCCTGTAGCGAAAACAAATAGTGCATTCATGAATACATTTTTTCAAACTATTCTTGAGATTACAGAGCCAATATTTGTTTCGGATGTATGAAACCATCTGCTGTATTCCGCCATGCAACGTCCTTTCATGCGAATCCCGTATTATGAGTTTAGAGAACGGATGTATAGGCTTGAGTATGATTGGATGCCGCTGATCGTAAGACAACTCAGAGTGTTGCAATCTACCTCCTACTCGAAGAATGCCTTCCGTGTCTACTAAGGGTATTAGGGAACTGAACATTTTGCTAGTGGGCCCACTCCTTATTGCTGCAATTTCACTTGAAAATGTTTGATTTTATACGACTTTTACCGCTTTCAGTGTAGCGGCATCGATTTCCTTAGGTGATAACGTCGCAAGTTCCCTATCATTAGGTCGTCTTCGTGCATTGTTGATGAATCTCTTACACCAAGTGATGATCTTCACCAATGTCAAAAGACTCGAGTGTCGGCTGATCAAACTGCTAATTACATCATCGGTTGCGATCGTGCAAAAACTCTGGACATGTCAAATTTCCTCATCGGTTTCCTGTTGAGACGGTTGGCATGGGATGGTAAATTCCCATTCCATTCGGAGAAATTCTGGACCATTCCACCAAAGTTGGTTTCCTTCTAGACCTGATGGGAGGAATCCGCGCGACAACAAATCCACAGGGTTGTGTTTAGTGGGAACGTGCTTTCAAATGCTGCAATTGGTGAGTCGTTGAATCTCTGCTACCCTATTAGCAACGAAAGTCTTCCATTTAGATGGAGGTGCATTGATCCAGGACAATGTAATTTCAGAGTCGGACCATGCTTCGATGTATAATTCAAGAGTGAAGCCAACATCACTGCTGCACATAGTTCCAGACGAGGAAGCGTTACAGTCTTCAGAGGAGCCACCTTGGTTTCCGACATCAGTAAGTGTGTATGAATGCGGTTACTCTCGTCTAAACTTCGCACGTAAATCGTAGCGCCATATGCTTTCTCCAATGCGTCACTAAAACCATGTAGTTATAGGTCCCTTTGTTTGCTTCGTGTGTGGATCCACCGTGGCACCCGAAGTTTCTCGATTAGCGGAAGTTCCTTTCGAAACGCTTCCCATTGTTCTTGGAGCTCAATCGGAATCGGTTGGTCCCAGGACACTCCGCGAAACCAAAGTTGCTGCATTATAATTTTTGCCTTGATAATGCATGGCGAAATCCATCCAAGGGGATCGAAAAGTTTTGCGATCGTTGAAAGCATTGACCTCTTTGTGACTTCCGAAGCCTCCGCTGTGTGCTTTACTTATGTCCTGTATCCCCTTGTGGGTCCTAGGGCCTCTACAACGCCTACGCGCCATCGTGTGCGATTTCTGGAAATGTGCCTCAGCTCTCCCCAACTCTTTCCCAGTTGCCGTGCTTCTTTCTCAACTGTTCTGCGCCACGTACTCATAGGACCGTCGCGTATCCTGCCATCCTGGGTAAGCGGGTTCCATTGCATCGCTTGGTTAGCTATGGACCTGTCACCCTTTCGGAGAGTGTGACCGATCCACTGCCACTTTCGTCGTCGTATGGTTGCGCCTATAGGTTCATGGCCCGTTCTCTGATAAAGCTGTTCGTTAGAGATACGGTTTGGCCAGAATATCCTTAAGATGTAACGTAGACACCTATTGACAAACGTTTGCAGCTTCCTCGTGATAGTGACGGTCACTCTCCAGGTACCACATCCATAGAGCAACACGGATTCAACGTTGGAACGGAACAGTCGTAGCTTTGTGTTTAAGCTAATTGCATTACTTCGCCAAACTATGGATAGCATCCCAAACGCAGATTTTACCTTACCTATTCGGCTGGCTATATCCAGTTCGGTTCCGCCATCGGTTGAGACAAAACTCCCAAGGTATTGGAAACTCTCTACTCTCTCAACCGTTTGTCCAGCAATGCATATATGAGTTGATGAGTTTGGTCCTAGGCTGATCATTTTTGTTTTTGCCGAGTTAATTTTCAGCCCAACGACGTCTGCTTCCCTCTCCACATTTGCTGTCATTTGGTGAAGGTCCATTATTCTGTGAGACAGTAGGCATACATCGTCGGCTTAGTCGAGGTGTTTGAGTTCAGATGTAATAGTCCATCGAATTCCTCCATTTCCTGTTGATAAGGCCGCATTCAGCACATCGCTAATCACCAATAAAAACAATATTGGTGAAAGTATGCAGCCTTGCCGAACCCCACTTTGGACTTCGAATTCCTCAGACAGCCTTCCTCTGTGCAAAACGTGACATGTGGACCCATCATATGTAGCTTTGATAATTGCTATTAATTTATCCGGAATGCCTCTCCTGCGCAATGCACGCCAAATAAATTCCCGATTGACACTATCAAACGCCTTTTCAAAATCGATGAACAACAGGTGAAGTGGTGATCGATATTCAACACATTGCTCGATGATGATCCGCAGGGTGTTGATGTGGTCGACACAGGAGGATCCAGAGTGAAAACCTTCTTGTTCGGCGTCAAGTGTGTCTTCAAGGTTTTCTTTGATTCGCTCCAGAATGCTTCTAGCTATTATCTTGGCCACAGCAGGCAGCACGCAGATACCTCTCCAGTTTTCGCACTGCATTAGGTTGCCTTTTTTAGGGAGCTTGACAATCATTCCCTTTTTCCACTCATCTGGAAAACTCTCGGCTTCCCATATTCTCCCGACAAGTGGGAACAGTAGCTCTGCCGATGCTGTTGGCGCAGCTTGAAAAAGCTCCGTGGGTATGCCGTCAAGTCCTACCGCCTTATTAGTTTTCAGTGCTTTGATTGCGGTAATAATCTCCTCTTTACTGGGGGTTGTGGTGCGAATTCGGGAACTTCTTTCTACGGACACTTCAGTCTGACTTGGGTGCATATCGCTGGCGAATACTCGGTTTAGAACCGAAGCAAAATGCTCCTTCCATCTCTTCAGTTGATCCTCATCCGATATTAGCAACGAACCGTCTAAGCCTTTCACTGGGTGTTGAGTAGAGCTTCGGCCACCGAAGCTCTTTAGTGATTCTATAAACGGTTCTGCTGTCGCACCCCGCTGCTGCTTCTTCTGCTTCCGTAGCCAGCGCATTGATGTAATTGCGCTTGTCAAGTCTCACGCTACGCTGTACTTCTCTCATCTTCATGCGATATAGGGACTCAAGCTCGATCCTCCCTGCTGCTGGAGTTGCTGCAATTTGAGCTCTTAGCTGTTTTCGTTCGTTGATCCTTCTCCAGGTATCCTCGGAAAGCCACGCCCTATGGTTTCCCTGTGATCGACCGACAATCCTTTCAGCACCTGATGTGAAAACAGTTTTCACAGCGCACCAATGGTCTTGGATGGTGGCGGGCAGGGAGCTGCTGATTGTTTCCACTCCACGTGAGAGGTGGTCCCTTAATTCTTGGCGCACTGTGGGAACTCTCAGTCGGTCTACATTGAACCTAGGTATTCTTGTGTCGTTAGATCTATGAACGGCAACAGTGCGTAGTCGGAGAGTAGCTATCATAAGATGGTGATCTCGTACCAACCCCATGTCGGCACCTCGCCTGTTTCGGACGTATAGGAGACTACTTCTAAAACGGCGACTGATAGCAAAATGGTCAATTTGGTTGGAGGTTGCTTGCCTGTCAGTTGACACCCAACTGATTTTATGGCAGGCTTTGTGCTCAAACATGGTGCCACCTATGACAAGACGATTTATGTTGCAAAAGTCAACAAATCTTTCGCCGTTGTCATTCCGATTGCCTAGTCCGTGCCGTCCCATAACATGTTTGAGCCCTTCGTTGTCGCAGCCTACCTTGGCATTCAGGTCCCCCATCACAATGACAATGTCGCCATTGGGTGCTGCATTATGAACAGCTCCCAACTGGTTGTAGAAGTTCTCCTTTTCTTCCTCAGACGAACCATCCGTGGGGGCGTAACACTGTATGATGGTGACGCGACGTACTCTCGTCCGGAATCTGGCCGTTAAAATCCTATCACCGTGCGGTTGCCAGGTAATTAGGCCTCTGCGTGCTGTTGGCGTTAGCAGCAGTCCAACTCCATATCCACGGGGGTTTCCGGTCGGTCTTCCGGAGTAGAGTAATACAGTATTACGCGTTGGGGATTGGTACTCACCCGCATCTAACCATCTTATCTCGCTTACTCCCAATATGTCCAGCCTATATCGCATGAACTCATGCTCCAATTGAAGGAATCTGGCGTTCTGAGGTCCTTCACTCTGAGAGTCACGGAGCGTCTTCACATTCCAGAAACCAATCTTAGTCCGGGTACGATAGCCAAAGGTCGTCAACGTATTATCAGTCGTTATCCGAGGCATTGTGTCGGTTTCCATAGCTATTGCAGTTTCGGTAACGCGGGTTGCTGGCCCAGGTTACCTAGCCTAGGCATAAGACCCTAGACAATCTCGCACTTGCAATTTTGGCCTATATGTATAAGGATTTATACATGTAGTTGCCCGGGGACCACCACGAGGAGGTAAAGCAAGCACTACATTACGAACTTGATTGTTGCGCTACTGGTCCAATCCATGTTTTGGACAGTCAGTAGTTTCCCGATCAATCGCCATGCAGATCCCCCTCCGCTGTGTAGCTCTGAAAGGAAAAAGAATCATCGAGTGGGAACCACTTTACCCCTAAAGCCTTAACATGCTCGGAAGAATCAAACGGAAGAACAAAACCTAACTCTCTCTGATCTGGTGGAATATCCTGAAAGAAATCCTCTATGTTGTTCGTCCACTTTCGAAGACTGAAGCCTGCTGGTGATAGCAAATGTTTAATGTCGTCTCTCTTCTTCAGAACTTCCTCCAATGAATCGGCACCTGTGATGACATCATCCACATACATGTCTTCTGGGATGATCCTGGCCCCAGTGGAGTGTCGCTTTTCTCCGTCTGCTGCTAATTTATTAAGCGTTAGCCGATATACCTTTACAAGCTGATGGATCTCGTCACGCCAGTAGATCAGCTGGTAGTAGGAGTCGCTGTGATTCATCCGGATTTGCCTATACATCTTTTCGATGTCGGCTGTAAAGGTATACCTATACGTTCTCCATCTTAGTAGAATATCCATAATATTATTTTGCGTTTTAGGTCCTATCATCAAATGGTCGTTCAACGAAGTTCCATCCGAAGTCTTTGCAGCGGCATGGAAAACGACTCGAAGCTTGGTGGTAGAGCTTGCTTCCTTATCCATTGCATGATGCGGAACAAAGTAATGGAATGGAGTTTTGAGAACTTTGTCGGAGTGAACATCGACTTCTACCATTCGATGAAGTTCCAGGTATTCTTTTATACATTTTGTATATTCACGGTGTAGTGTAGGGTTGTTTGTAAAACGTCTTTCCAACTGATGAAACCTACGCAAGGAGCCTTCCTTCGAGGATCCAAGCCTAGGTTTACAACCTTTTTTTAAACGGTAACGTCACTTCGTAGTGTCCATTAGCCAACCGTTTCGTGGTTTCCAAAAAGTGTCGTTCACAGGCTCTATTCTCCTCAGTTTCCTGGACCTGAAAGGGAACCTCTTCCATTTCCCAAAACTTCCGGAGTTGGGTGTCAATGTCCAAAACCTGAAGAAAACTCTGAACTCTTTCTGTAGACTGCATAGGTACCTTCCCCAATAGGATCCATCCTAACCTCGTTTTTTCAGCAATGGGTGACACAGGATCGACCCCTCTTACTATGTCCGGAAGTAAAATTTCCGAAACAATGTCGCTGCCTAGAAGCAGGTCGACCGGAGCGGGCTTATAGTAAGAAGGATCCGCCAAAGTTAACTCCTTCACATGACTCCATTGCTTGGGCGACAGCTCCTTGGATGGCAGTAATCCAGTTAGCGTTTTGAAATCAAACGCCTTTACCCTAGTTTCGAAAGTGGAGTGTAAGGACCCTAGAGTCAATTCTACAGAGTTGTGACATGACCCATTCCTAACTTTGCCTAATCCAGCAACTTCGACAAAGGTACGACACCTTTTTAGGCCTAAAGTTTGAGCTGCTGCCTCGGTAACAAACGTTGCTTCAGAACCTGGATCTACCAAAGCACGGAAGTCCATATCTTCTCCGCTGGCTGATCGAAGCCTGACAACCGCAGTAGCTAAGTGGATATGCACATTTGCATTGGGCGGCGTGTAGAAAGTGTTAAGGGTTGAACTGCTTCCTGGTACTGCTGCGTCGTTCGGAAGAAACACTGGAGCCTCTGCGTTAATTGTGGAAGCCTGATATGCCTGAGTTTGATTCGAAACAGTTGGTGTACGAGAATGTGTAGGGTTCTATGTGTTGTGAGCTGATGAAAAGTGTGAATTATAATGTGTTTGTGAATTAGAGTTTTGTATGTTTGTGGAATGGTTGAGTGTGTATAGTGGAGCAGAGAATGATGTGGCTGTTGGCAGAAGTAGCACCGCGCTCGACTCGGGCATTGATGCGTGTTATGGCTATAAGCGAGACAGTTCTCGCAAACACCAATCTTGTTGACCGTAGTTTTGCGCGCACCTACATCCATCTTCAGAAACCGGTTGCAGGTCCTCAGGGAGTGAGGACCTTTGTTGCAGACTTTGCGCCCAAACTGCTCCTTTTACTTAGGCCTAATATGGTATGAGCTCGCCTTTGTTGCTGTACTACGCTGACTGCTACCCTTTTGCCCCTGCTGTTCTGCTACCACCTCTAAAGCCCTAAATCTGGCTTCCAGAAACTCGGAAAACTCTTCAAATGTGGGTAACTCCTTTTTAATCCCCAGCTTTTCTTCCCACAGTTGTTGAGTCATTGCGGGAAGCTTCTGCAACATGCAATAAATGAGAATTGAGTCCCAATGTTCAACCGGAAGCCCTAAGTTTTGAAACGAATTACGACATTCTATAGACGTATCATGGACTTTCTTTAAACCCGAAGAATTTTCATGAATTACAGCTCCTTGCCCAAAAAAAAGTTTTAGCTGCGTGTTAACCAGGATGCGTTTATGGTCATCGCGTGAGGTGAGTATTGACTACGCCCTTTCATAATTTCCCTGATTAATACCTAAATGCTATATTAGACGATCAGCCTCACCCGTTACACTGGACTTTAAAAAATGGAGTTTTTGAATCTCCGACAGGGACGCGTTATCATGGATGAGAGACACGTAAAGATCATGAAAAGACCTCCACTCTTCATAGCTTCCAGCAAATGTCGGCAATTTCACCACAGGTAATTTTAAATTCCTCATCCCCATATTTAAATTTATTGGCACAGAACTCACCCCTGTTTCCATTCCAGTTGATTGTGTTGCTGCCGCTGATGTCGTCCGTACCAACTTGTCCAAGCTGTCCATGAGTGCAGTTCGATATTCCACGTAGCATTCCTTAATTTGGTCGAAAAGCTTTTCACACTCTTCCTGGCCTTGAGGTTCCTTTGACGACACCGCATCCTTATTATACTCGCTGCTTATTTTCCAATTATTTTCCAGAATATCGATTCTTGCTGTGATGTAATTTTTAGATCTATCAGCCTCAGATCGTTTTTTAAAATTCTGGAAATCCTTTAGAATCTGTGCCCAAATATTCTTCAGCAATTTTTCCGTTGTACTCATTGCACCGCAGAGAGAAAAAAAAAATCCACGTAAGAAATATGAAAAATATTCAGGCAACACACACTCTACTCACTTTTTCCTTTTTATTTTTCAGCGCTCCGTTGCGTATCCTGTTACGGTGAACGGGATGGGTTGCTGTATGCAGTGAATGGTCCCACGTTGCGGTTCCAGTTGCAGTATACCGGACAGTTGCAGTATGACGTACCATATTATGCGGATTGTTAACGGTGCGGGAACCCGTTTAGCACTTTGCAGCAATGTTTTTACAAAAAAAAAGTCACCCAATTCACCAAATTAGCAATGCAAAATTGAAATATAAACTACACTTTAGCTTTAAGCACACTAAGTTAATTGTTCCTTTATTTGCAGGTGTTGAAAAGGTCACAAGAGTTATTGAATTGCCAAAGGTAACATAAAATTCAACAAAAAAAAAAAAAAAACAATTTGCACTTTAAGTGATCGCGCAATATACTATTCGGCTCTTTGTTCTTAGGCTCGAAGGACCAAATGTTCGAAACGGGTGTGTAACTTGCACAATCTTTGCTGTATGAGGATAATTCCGACAACTTTACGACGAATGTAAAAAAGAAAAGACTAACTTGCTTGAAGTTGTAAATGATAATGAATTTTATTTCAGATTGCTCTAATTCTTAATTTGACAATTCTATGTTTCTTGACAGTTTGTAATAGTAGCCTTTACTTTAGATTGACCGTAATTGAATAAAAATTGAATTCTAATTGAACAATAATTAGCAAAGTGTTTCAATCATTTTATAAATATTTATTATATAATTTTAATATTCAGCTTAAACAATATGTGTGTATCAAAAAAAAATTTGCGTGTTTAATCACGTACCTTAGAATAAGTAGCTTTTAGGTAGTTTGTAAGTTTTATATATAGATACAAAATTCAGTTCATTAACTAAGTTTTTGCTTTAAAATTTTTTCTTGGTTTCTCAATATTTGTAAGTATAGATTTATTAAATAATTGAAGTTATGCTACGTCGAAAGACATAGTTTACGTATTAGGTTTAGCTTAGAGCGCCCGCATAGGGCCATAAAGTTAGTATATAACATAGTTAAGTTAGTTTTAAGCGTTTTTTTTATGTCTAGCTGTTAAGAGTTCATGAATTCCAAAAATAAAAATGCATTAAAAATGAAAAAAAAATATAACCAAACCAAAGAATACCAATTTATTTTTTTTACTGGCGATTAGTTGGTATTCCTAAAACCATATACTTAAAAGTTTGGAGGATTATCTGAATGGTATGCAATGCCAAAATCATCTGCGAAGCCTGTAAATTGTCCAATAAACTTCTGAGTTAATAATGATTTGATATAATTGGGAAAGGAACAGTATGGGACTAGGGACTGATGCCTGAGGTACACCTAAGTTTATAGTTTTCGAGCTAATAATAACGTTATATATTTTTATTTTTTGGGTTCTATCCTTTAAGTATGACTCAAACCAATTGTGTAGAAAACCACGAAAACCTGCAAAATATAATTTCTTACGTAAAACTCTGTGTCAACAGCTTTGATAATGTCAACGAAGAGTCCAACGCTACATTTTTTATCATCCGGTACTTTATAAATGAAAGAGCAAAAATCAAGGAGAGCATCTTCTGTAGAATACCCTTATTTAAATCCAAACTTAGCAGGATTAAGGAAATCTATTTGTGCCAGGTAACTCAGCACTCTACTTTAATAGGCCTTTCAAAGACTTTTGAATACAATAAATAAATTGGCCTGTAACTGTTTTTCTCGCTTTTACTCCCCTTTTTGAAAAGAGAGATTACATTTGCACTCTTTAGCTTATCAGGGAAATTTCCGATCAAAATGCTTAAATTAAAAATATAAGCTAGTATGTCTACTATATTTAGTGCTATATTTTTAAGAGTGGTATTTGAAAAACCATCATTACAACAAGAGCTTGAGTTGCTGAGTGAACATATAATTCTATAAAGCTCAAATCCAGTTATTTCATCAAAAAAGAAGTATTGTTTTTAAAATTGTGCACTCTTCAGTATATATAGGGTCCTTACTAGAAAGAGACATTAAACCAACTGAAGAAAAGAAATCGTTAAATATACTTGATATAGTTGTAGGATCATAAATAGTAACACCATCCTTACACAGTACTACAGATTTACAGATATTCGAAGAGTTACCAATTATAATTCATTAACTTCCATTCCTTTCTAGGATTTCCAAGTGCATTTCTAACTTTACAGTACAAGTATTTATTCCGAGCTGACTTTATATCCCAATTAACCTTCTTACTCAAAGTTCTGAAACGATTTTTAAGCGATCTAGATAGAAGATGTTTGAAGCATTTCTTCTTTAATTTATTTTTGACTTTAATTTCTTTTAACACAAAAAAGTTAATTCACGGCTTTTACCTCTCCTCGGATTTTTTGCGGACAATATAATAATCTTCTTTTTCACAAATTAAAATCTATATTCCACTTAAAAATATCAGATCGGGTAAGAAAAACAACCGCATCTAGATTGGCTAACGAATCAAAATTTTGCCGCAAACTACGCATGTTCTTATGCATAACAAAAAAAGAGTTGCGCTCATTTGAATTGCAATAAAAAATTTCATCGTTTATGTCTACTATATATATTATCAACCATGAACGACACCACAGGAATGACCGATTTGGCGAGCAAAATCCTCGTACTTTGTCCTCCCCGTGGGCGAACGGGGAGGACCAAGAAAATGGCTACTCGTATTCACCTTTCGGATGTTTATTGTCAGCTAAGGATTTACACGTATGTTTCAATCGTGCGCCGTGGTCCATTAGGACGAGGTTGGAGTAAACCATAAATCTCACTTAAGCCAAGGTGTTGAGGTACCCGTGCCGATGGTTTCGTGGCCAGCTGGTGATTAAAGGTGCTGGTCGCTAACGGTCCCTATCGATGCCCTGGCGAGGTCGGTAGTATAAATGACTTATCCTGGTATGTCGGCTCTGCCAGGATGGACTCTCTTTTCCGGACTTACTCGTGGAACCAAAAAATTAATTCAAATAAATCAAAAAAAAAAAAATGAAGAAAAAAAGAAAAAAAAGAAAAAAAAAACAAGGACGAGATGGGGATGCCAGACATTGACCCCTCATCTGAAGACGAAGGAGTCGACAGTCTTCCCCTCAGCCGCAGCCAGTACAAGCAGTGCTCCCTCTGGTGCACAGGGGGCGGCTCACCAGTTTATCGCAGAACACACTGTCACAACGGGAACCAAGTCCACTAAGGCTAGTGGCAACGGTTTGCCTAACAAGAAGAAATCGCCGGGCGCCCTCATGAAAGGCACATGGCTCGTTTCATTCTTGGCAAGATTGCCAAAAATTAAGCGGCTTGTTGCGTTCATGAGAAAGACGCAGCGGGCAAGGTCACTTATGAGTACATCGCCCACCTTGAAGAACTACAGCTGAAGAAGAAATTCCCCATTGCTAACAAGCGCAACAGGTCTCTAGATGAGACCAACAGCGCGGCAAAAAGACCAAGTTTGCCAGGTCCCCTTCTTCGTCTCTTCGACAGCCAAGTACGTATGCACTTCTCCGAGGTGACAACGGACCATCTGCAGGTCGCTCTGGTGGACGAGCGCTCCTCCGACGGGAAGGCGGTAGGTGAAGCACGGATCAGCATCGAGGCTAGATTGTTCGATATGGTCATGGACTACCTTTTGGCAAACCCAGAGGGTCCTCTCAAATGTTTCGACTCCGCTGAGTTGATCAGGGGATATCGGCTCATCAGATGTAAGGACCAATTCACTAAGGATTTCCTTGTAGAGTGTATCACTAAGGTTAGTGATGCCTGGGTGGGCTTGAAGCTCAAGCTTATCCCTGCCAAGGATATCCTCAGGAGACCTAGGGCCCGCATCTGGTTGCGCCATAAGAAGGTTGATGGTGGAAGGCTCCTCCAATGTCTGAAACTGCACAACCCGGTGGTTCCGATGGATGACTGGGCCGTCATCAAGGCAGAGGAACCTCAGAAAAACAGCTCCTCTTTCCTGCTCCTGATCAACGAAGCGTGCCTCGTGGCACTCGAAGAAGCCGACCGTAAGCTGCATTTTGGCATAAGGCATGCCAAAATTAAAGTATTCCGCCCCTCTAGTCCTGACGATGAGACAGGGGAAATTGATGGCACCGACAAGTTGTCGGAGGACATGGATGTCGAAAACTTTTCAATAAAGACAAAAGCACAAGAGATGCGTCTGACTGGGACTCGTACAAAGAATCCCTAAAAACATATCAAAAAAAATTCCTGGAAAATTACCAAAGTGGTACTGATTCTGAATCCAGATAGTTACAGGCCAATAAGTCTACTTAGTTGTCTCAGCAAAGTTTACGAAAAACTACTTAGAAAGAAACTTGTGACATTTATTGATGAAAGACGTATCTTCCCTGATGAGCAATTTGGGTTCAGGGGTCACCACAGCACATCGCATCAAGTGGTCAGAATATGCCAGCATGTCAAGAGGAACCGTGCGCTAGGAAAATCTACGGGTTTAGTACTACTCGATATTGAGAAAGCTTTTGACTCCGTTTGGCACAATGGGATTGTGTACAAAATGATTGACTTCGGTTTTCCTCTGTATTTAGTCAAAACTATACAAAGTTTCTTGACTAATAGACGTTTTAGAGTCTACGTAAATGGCAAAGCATCGTCTCTACAGCACGTTTACGCAGGGGTGCCCCAGGGCTCAGTTCTCAGTCCAGTGCTTTACAATGTTTACACCTCTGACTTTCCAAGACTCCCAGCATGTGAAACAGCTATCTACGCTGATGAAACAGACATATTTTCATCGCATGAGTTTAGTCTCAATATTGAGACTAACCTGCAAAATGCGATTAGAATATTAGTCGATTATTTCAAAAAGTGGAAAATAAAGCTTAATGCCGGAAAAGTGCTATAAATTTTTTTCAGCCGAAAAAGAAAGAGTCGCTGTCTGCCGAACAATCCGCTTAACGTGTGTGGTATGAGAGTCGAGTGGAAACCTAGTGTTAAGTATCTGGGAATTCGTCTAGATGAAAAACTGACCTTCAAAGAACACATTTTCAACACCATTAATAAAGTAAATATCGCTATCAAGATGCTTTATCCATTTATAAACAGGACGTCAATGCTAAGCAACTTCAACAAAATCGTAATCCACAAAGTAGTATTTCAAGCAATACTACTTTATGGATGCCAAGTATGGGGAAATTGTGCAACAAGTCAGATAAAGAAGCTACAAGTGTCGCAAAACAAACTGCTGAAAATTATGCTTAATCTATCCAGATACCATTCTAAGTCTGATCCTCATTTCCAATCGAATGTTGAACTGATCTTCGACAGAATCATTAAGTTGTCAAGCAATTTTTACGAAACGTTGCTTTTTCAGATAATCCTCTTATAAACCAATTAAATGTTTACATATTCTTCCTCTTGTTTCAATTCATGTATCTATTTGTTTATTTATTTATTTATCTTATCATATATTCATTTATTTATATTTATATACGTATTCATAGTTTATTTATTCATGTATGTATTTGTTTATAAATTTATGTGTTCATTTATTTATTTATTTATTTATTTATTTATTTAGTTATTTATATATTTATTTATTTATTTTTTCAAAATTATTTATTTATTTATTGATAAATTTATTTATTTATTTATTTATATACTTATTTATTTATTTTTCCTTAAATTTATTTATTTATTTATTTGCTTATCTATTTATTCATTTATTGATAAATTTATTTATTTATTTATACTCTGTTACTTTGTGTTTTTATCTTATTATGTACATATACACTTTTATTTACTATTATTTATTTGTTTAGTTATTTAATTATGTATTTTTTTGTATTCTTCATATTGAAGGTTTTTCGTAGTTTCCTTCAGAGCAAATTATTTGTTTTCATTTTCCCTTTATTTTAAAGTTTTAAAAGATAATGTTTCAGTTGAAAGATACAAAATTAGATATCGAATCTCTGTATGTAAATTGTGTGGCAACAACCTTAATGTAAATTTTAGTACGAAAATAAAAGATATCTATCTAAAAAGAATTGAGGGAAGCCAAACGTAATTCTTGGAGACTCTTTTGTGGTAAAATAGAAGAATCTTCTGAGGCGTCTAGCCTGAGAAAAATCCTCTCGACAAATCCTTCAGTGCCCAGCTGTCAAGTCAAGTCAAATGCTCAAAAACCCAACTTCTCAAGTCTAATTGCGCAGGACAAAGTCCTTTGGGCGCTACATAGCCATATAAATCCGCTGGACCAGACGGCATAACACCTGCTGAACTGCAAATGGCATCTGACATTATCCTGCCAGTTCTAAACAATATTTTTCAGAGCTGTCTGAATCCGGTCCATATTCCGCATATATGGAAAGAAGTCAATGTGGTATTCATACCCAAAACTGATAAATATTCAAATGCCAGTCCAAACGACCTCAGACCTATTAGTTTATCATCTTTCTTTCTTAAAACACTAGAACGAATGATTGATATTCACTTACGTGATAGTATTGACACACAACTACTGTCCACGGCTCAACATGCATGCTGTAAGGGAAAATCAGTCGAAACAGCATTGCATACGTTCGTCAATAAGATCGAATACTCCATGTATCATAAGGTGTACACTATGGTAGCTTTTCTAGATATTAAAGGCACTTTTAACAACGTCTACTCATCTGTGATAATCAAAGCACTGTCAAATCTGAAGATAGATAGTTCACTTGGCGAGCTGATTAATTTACTGCTTAATGGTCGGATTATCAACTCAAAGCTTGGTCTGTCATCTGTCAGAATATATGTCACCAGGGATACCCCTCAAGTCGACGTCCTATCCCCACTTCTTTAGAATATGGTGGTCAATGAACTACTGTTAATCCTTGAAGCTGAGGAATGCGAAGTTATCGATTATGCGGACGATGTTGCTATAGCAGTCCCACAAAGCACTTTGAATAAGCTATCTAGATGGACAGCTCGGTGTGGTCTAGGAGTGAACCCCACAAAACCGAGCTAGTCCTCTTCTCAAGGAAATATAAAATCCCACCTATTAACCCTCCATCCCTTAATGGAACTAGCTTAATTTTCTCCAATGAAGCAAAATTTTTTTTTTTTTTTTTAAAAAAGGAAATTTCCAAATCCCGGAGCACTCAGACTCAATTTTCTGTGTCCATTGTACTACCAGGCAGAAACTCCTTTTTGGTGTAGTGGTTAGATTTAGACTTAGATTTTATTCGTTTCTCTTATATGTTCGGGTGGCTGTGATTGCTGTTCCCCGTCCGGGCTCGAACCTGCACAGTTCGGGTCACAAGCGAACACACTACCCACTACACCGTGGCCACCACTAATGAAGCAAAATACCTGGATCTTATTTTGGATAGAAAACAAAGCTGGAAATCTTAAGGAAAGGAAAGAGTTAAGAAAGCCATTGTCCCACTCTTTTCTTGCAAAAAAGCCGTTGGGTGCAAATGGGGCTTACAACCCAGACTAACTCACTGGCTCTATATCTCGGTCATTAGACCGATCCTTATGTATGGGGTAGTTGTCTGGTGGATTGCCTTAGATAAGGCAATAAACCTGAAGTTATTAAGCAAAGTCCAACGTTCAGCTTGTCTGTGCATTAGCGGAGCACTGCGGACGACACCTTCCACAGCTATGGATATTCTTTTTCTTTTATCAGCCCTTAACATTTATGGCAGGCAAATAGCACCTAACTCAGCTATTCGCCTTAAAGCTACTTCACAGTGGTCCAAAAAAGTATATGGCCAAGCCTCCATCTTAAATAAGTTTAATATTTTCTCTGAAGACATTGACTACACCATACCCAAGTTAAATTTTGACAAAAACTTCCAAGTTACCATCTCTTTCAGAGCATTCTGGGAAGAAGGTGGCTTTACGGAAGAGAAGTCGGTACATTTTTATACCGTCAGTTTAAAAACGACGGGGTGGGTGGTGGGGTTTTCTCTAATAGGTTTAATTTAAACTTCCCTTTTCGTCTCCTAAACCATTGTAGCGTGTTCCAGGCGGAGATAATGGCAATAAGGGAAGTCTTGTTTTAGCTAAAGGCTAACGTGATATCGTCCATTGATATTCGCATCTTTTCAGACAGCCAAGCCGCAATCAAATCTTTGGAATCTTCCTCAACAAATTCTTTAACAGCTATAGACTGCCGATAATCTCTTATAGAGATGGCGAAGCAGTTTAACATTCACCTAATTTGGGTGCCGGGGCATAAGGATATTCCAGGGAATTGTAAGGCTGACGAACTTGCCAGACATGAAACAACAACATCTATCCTTCCAGACACAAGTTTACTGGGTACGCCTATCGCTACATGCAAACTTAAATTAAAGCTGGATGCTATCATAAAGACAAATTCTAGGACGAGGAGGAGGAAGAGATTAATCCTCACCTTCTTTGCAACTGCCCAGCTCTCTCCCAAAGAAGGAAACTCCACTTCTGTTTCAATGACCTAGATGATCTGAATAATATTGACGTTAGGTACATTGTACGCTTCATCAGAAGCTCCAAATGGTTCAACGAGTAGGCTGGAGGCCGCGTCTCAAACCCATGTGGTATCACAATGAACCTATTATTGGTCTAAGTGTGTTGGCTTCTTTTCTACTGACAGCCACTTCAACCTAACCTAGCCTACAACCAATTCAATTCAATTCAAACTTTAATGAGACATATAAATCAATTACATTTTCTTCTTAAAATTAAAGGATTATTTTTGGTTGACTTAAAGATATGTCTGACTTAAACTATACTTTAAACAACATGTTTTTAACTTTTTATTCATGGAATTCAATAAAATCTTCTAATCTTTGCTCATCGGCACGGATCCAGATTCAAACCTTTTCTTGAAGTCCATTCGCATGAACTTGGATATATGGATATGGCTTTTGGCTGTCTTACCCAGTTGAACTGGTAGGTGTAGGTCTCAATAAACCGATTATCGATCACTATTTTTTTTTATTGAGATCTGCACTTGTCATTGTGGTGTACTGTTCGGAAATCTGGTTCCACCCATCCACCCACCGGTTTTGCGAAACGGTCGCCTCACCAGAGAACACACGTAGCGGATCTGGATACATATATTGACCAAGTTCATACTCGAGTTTTTTTTGTTGAAGCTGATCAGCCCATACAGCTTAATACATAAAGCTAATCAGGCGATAGATCCACAAAATCATTCGACCCTTGGCCAATTGTGTTCCAAACCTGATGCTGTGGTCACTGGAGAGGGTAATAACGCAACGGGCCCGAGAGGGACTAGGAGACCGCCGTTCCTTTCCTCTTATCAGGCGAGATATCCGCAAGCGTCACTCTCGCTATTTGGGATACCTAGCTGGTCAGTAGGGAGAGAGTGCAAATACTGCATTTTTTGACAGTGTACTATACTGGGAGGATAGTCGAAGGCCAAAGCGTCGACAGGCAGTTAACGAGGAGCCGTGCTCGCGGCTAGTACAACTCAGCAATTCAGCCCAGTTTAGACAAAAAAAAAAAAAATAAAAAAAAAAATAAACGTATGTATGCTGCAAAAGAAATAATTATACATAATCTCTATACTCAAATTACATAAAAAAAAAAATTAACGAGCATTTCATAGTGAAAGTGTTGTTAAAACAAAAAAAAAAAAAAAAAAACTCAAAACGTTTTGCTCGTGAGCAACCATACATTTTCTAAACTACACAAAATGGTCATTTGAATTCTTGAATTCTAAAAATTATCAAATTTGAAACAAAAACGAAAATACTAGTTACAAGTCACAATTCAACAGCACACATTTAACGAAAAACATCTAAAGTGATATTAATCCCCCTCAAAAATATATATAACATGTACATACATATATACCGATATATAAATATTACAAAGCAACAACGGAACGTTGTTAAAGTGTTTTAAATAAATTTGTTGGTTATAAATTCTTTGCTCTTAAGGCTGAACTATAAAAGTCGGAAGCAATAGGAAGCTAATGTCATAATTCTACGTTAAGTTTCCTTCAGTACTGTCAATTGCTCAAGTAGTCCATAATAGGCGTATGTGTTCAGAAGCAAAGGTTCTCGTCCGATCACCGAAATCAAGCATCAAGGGTGGCCGTGGTGTAGTGGTAACATCATCGCTTGTCACGCTACAGGTTCACGGTTCGAATCCTGATGTCAATAATCATCTATTTATTTCGCATGGAATAAATAAAAAGTCGATCAATTGCGAAAGCTTATGTCAACTCTACTGTGAAGGCATAACACTGCCAGTAGGGCGGTCATATGGCTAAAATGCAACTTGATTGTGGTGATGACATCAGGAGGACGGAAAAAAATACTGTGAATTATGAGCAACGACAAAAAGCAAAAACAAACAAACTCCCCAGTTATCTGGACAGCCACCCTTGGAGTTCACTGAAACTTAATACCAGCTGAGTTTCAAACCAACTGCACCAATCTGTCTTTCTCTCTGTCTCTTCCCCTTTCCTCATAAACGGCCGTGTCCTAAAAAGTAGTATAAGGGTATTCATAACCCCTTTCTCACGTGCAAATTATAAAATAAAAAAAAAAAAAATCATCTCGCGCTGTTAGTACTTAGATGGGGGACTGCGTGTCAAGTTTTCATACGTACACTTACGAAATGAAGAGCGAATGGATTCGCTCTTTCGTAAGTGAGCAGAAGTGAACGAAACTTAACGAATCGAAGCAAAAAGCTATTATGGTCACACAATACAAATCCTGTGTATTCGCTCTGTTTCGGAATTGGTCGTACGAAAACATTATACTATTATAGTTCAGCCTTTATGGTTAAAATGACGATTATTTGCGTCTGATTTGAAGCATTCAATTCATTCGTGGTGCAATATGTGATCAAATACGTGCGTTGCGGTGATATTATTTTGTGCTGTGATTAACTGATAATAAAATTAATAGTGATAAGTGATCAAATTCATTAGATTAAAGTGCGTTGTGGTGACATTGTTATGTGTTGTGATTTATAAAAAATAAATATATTGTGCATAAAGAGAAGAATGGCTACAAGCTCGTCAAAGGATCTAAATGAAGAAAAATGAAGGTTGCAGATGGCAACCCTACGGGTAATGCTCTCTCATTTTTGGCGATGTATCAAATATAATATGGCAACCCCGTAAGAGCTTTTAAGAGTGACGCACTTATGCAAGCTATTTTTTTTTTTTTTAAAAAAGGAAAAGCAATTATAACATAGAAATAGAAATTTTGAATGCCAGTGTTGGAACCAAACATAATTTGGTTTCCTAAATAGTTGAAAACTGTGATTCTAAAGTCTAAGGACACAGAAACAAAAACCCACATACCCACGTGTCATATCGCAGACAAAGCAAGCTGCTCTAATATTTGGCATTGCCAAGCCGCGTGAGGTGAAACATAAAGAACTAGGCGAGGATACTGAAGATGCAGACAAATTAAGCCCCTAAATTAAAAATAATAATATAAAAAAAGAGGAAACATAAACTAATATAATCTATTAAAACAGAAAGTAATAATCATTACACAGCCCAGAGCTGAGCAAGTAAATAAATTGTAAACGGCAAATAATAATAATAATTAAATGAAGATATTTGTACTTATTTAATATTAAGTGTATATTTAATACCAATATAAAACACGACAATTACTAATAATATATAAAAATATTGTATATATATATATATATATATGCGTATATTACTTTGTCCTTTTAATCGAATGCTAGTTAACAAATTTAATAATACCTGTGAGAGATCTTTTATTTATTAAACCAAGGTTCTGAATTTATTATCAGTACCCATATAATAGTAATAGTAGCATAACATATATACATAAATATATCTTTAATCTTTTCCTATTCACCATTTAAATTCCATTTCGAGGTGGGCAAATGTAATGAAAATATTTATAATTGCAAACAAAAACCAATTTAATGTTCTGTATTAAATTCCAATTATTAATCAATTAATAAAGGCAAACTTGTATTGATATATTAAAGATTAAATAGTGTGTCTCATTTCGATGGCAAGGTTGGTTGGTTGTGTTCACCTATTGTTCGCTTGAGATGGTGTTTTATTGATTTTACACCAGCCTCCCAAAGGCCACCAAAATGCGGAGACCCCGGAGGTATGAAATGCCATTGGGTATGGTTTGATAATAATAGATCGCAAATTTCCAAATTATACTTTGATACTTCTTTTACATTTGACTGTAAGATCTTGTTTGCAGCCACCAAATTCGTACCATTGTCACTATAGAGATGCCCGACATGACCTCTTCTGGCACACAATCTCTTGAAGGCTGCTATGAATGCATTTGCTGTCAGATCGCTCACTACTTCGATATGAATGGCTTTCGTGGCCAGGCATATGAATATTGCCACATACCCTTTGTACGACTTGTTACCTCTTCCTTTGGCCATTCTGATATCTATTGGGCCAGCGTAGTCGACTCCTGTATGCGGAAATGGTCTGTTTTTCCTCACCCTTGGTTGTGGAAGGTTTCCGATCAGTTGCATTCTAGTTTTTGCTTTGAGTCTAAAACATGTAGTACACCTGTAGATTGTTTGCTTGACTGCACTAAGGCCGTTAATAATCCAATATCGCTGTCGAATGTATGAATGTGTCAAGCCATAACCTCCGTGCAAGGTTGATTTATGAGCGTCTTCAATTAGCATTGTTGTGAGAGGACCAGAATGCGGAATTATTAATGGATGTTTTTGTGACGGTGAGATATCTGCTTCTGCTAACCGTCCTCCTACTCGAATCATATCGTCTTCGTCAATAAATGCATTAAGACACCAAAGCTTGCTCTTCTTTTCGATTTCTTTCCCTTTTTTAAGATGCCTGATTTCTTCGTTAAACTCTGCATGTTGTACTTTTTTTATTACATTTTTTTTGCAACCCATATTTCGTCCCATGTTAATGGTCCTAAACGTTTATTTTTCTCAGATGTTCCTGCGTTGTGAATAAACCGCTTACAATATGCAAGCACTCTTGTTAGTCGCCTCAGTGTGCTGTATTGTGTTAACATCCTTTCAATATTATCAGGCATTCGTTCTTTTAATGTTGCTAATGCATACATTTTCACTTTACGTTCTTCCAAGTCCGTAGTATGTTGTTTGATACCAGTGTAGGTGATTTCTTTTTGTGTTAACCATTTTGGGCCAGTCCACCAAATATCATACCCCTTTAGCTGTGAAGGGCATATCCCTCTGGAGGCACAATCTGCTGGATTATCCTTCCCTCTAACGTGATGCCATTTATCAGAACTTAGTATGCCGATTACTTCCGTGACACTGTTTGATACGTAGTTTTTCCACCTGCTCGGATTGCCAGCTAGCCACGCGAGTGTTATCATGGAGTCAGTCCAGGCATATGAATCCACCCCATTCAATTCCAGTGCTTCCTTTGTCTTTTTCATTAGTCTGGCGAGAAGCATAGCTCCGCAAAACTCAAGTCTTGGTAGTGATATTTTTTTTATAGGTGCCACTTTCGATTTAGCACATAACAGTGTTGTAAATACTGTCCCTGTTTTAGATATGATTCTTGTGTAGATTTCTGCTGCGAAAGCTTTCTCTGATGCATCGCAGAATCCGTGTAGCTCCATACGGTACTTAGCTTCGTACTTATTCCAACGTGATATCTTTAGTTGTTCTATGTGGTGTTGTTCCCTGAATTCTGTCCATTTTTGAATAATTCGTCTGACAATTTTTCGTCCCATGAAATTTTGCATTCTCAAAGCTCTTGTTGAATCAGTTTCGCCTTATTACAATTGGCGCTAGCCATCCCAATGGGTCAAACAGTCTTGCCGTTTCTGACACTATCTTTCTCTTTGTCAGATTTTCTTTTGTTGGGTCTAAGGAGATTTTAAATTCAAATGTATCTGATTCGGGTTGCCAATAAATCCCTAACGTTTTGATTGGATCATAGTCATTTAATTTAAATCTGAGTAGCTCCTTAGAATTTGAGGACTTTGAATCCCCCGCTTTTCATTAGCTGTATTATTTCTTGCTGTGCTCTTCTTGCTTCATATAGTGTATCTTCCCCAGTAAGGAGATCGTCCACATAAAAGTCTTGCTTTGTTATTTTTGATGCTATCTAATACTTTCCTTCTTCATCGGATGCAAGCTGTTGCAATGTTTTAATGGCCAAGTACGGTGCTGAGGATGTTCCATAGGTTACTGTAGTTAGCCGATATTCCTTTATATTTTCTTCTGGATGTTCCCTCCAAAGAATCCTCTGAAAATCTCTGTCTTCTTCAGCAACCAATATCTGGCGATACATCTTTTCGATATCCGCTCTATAAACGTATTTATGTTTTCTCCTATTCTAATTTTGGTGCTTGAACTATCTGGCCTGATGACTGCTTGGTGTGGTAGATAATACGTCTCTTTTGTTTCCTGTCTTCATGATGTTGGTTTAACTGGTTCCATGTGACCGAGTTCCAAGTATTCTCGCATGAACTGCTTGTAGTCTTCGTGTAATGATTTATTTTTGATGAATTTTTTCTCGGTTTGCAGAAAACGTGCTATTGCTCAATCTTTTGACTTGCCTAGTTTTTCCGCATCTTTTTTAAATGGAATTCGCACAATATATCTTCCTGTTTTATCCCTCCTGTGAGTCTTCTCGTATATCTCTTCGTAATGTGATTCTTCTTCTGAAAGACTACTTTTACCTTGGACCTCTTCTGTTTCCCAAAATAGCTTCAATTGTTCATTCAACTCCACGTTGGATATGCAGCAAATTGTTGATTCACTTGTCGTTTTATTGTGATGGAAAGATCCGGATAGTATCCATCCCAGCTTCGTGTTTTGTGCTATTGGAGTGCCACGGTTACCCTTTATTAATCCTTCCAGTATTATCTCTTGGAAAATATCTGCTCCAATTAGCATGTCCACGTTTGCTTGTTTGTTGTATGATGGATCGGCTAAAGGTAGATTTTTTAGATGATCCCATTCCTTTACCATGACCGATTCGTCCGGTAAAACTTTTGTTAATTTGTCCAGTACGAGGAATGTTCCCCATGTTCGAAATTCGGATATATAAATTGAAGCAATATTTAGCTCAAACTTGCTTCTTGACGCTACTGCTTTTGTCGTTCCAAGTCCAGTTATCGTTGCATAGGCTCTCTTCTTTTGTAGTTGTAGCCTTTGTACTGCATCTTCGGTAATGAAGGAGGATTGAAATCCTTGGTCAACTAGTGCTCGTAGATAATAGTCGCATCCTTTCCAGTTTGTTTTTACCATTGCTGTCGCTAGCAGTATTTTGTTATGCTGTGTGTTGGATGAGAAATTTGTTTGTGCTTGCTCCAAACGCCGATTCGTGTCATTAACGTGCAGTAGGGTATGATGTCGTTTTTTACACACTTGACATGCTTTGTAGGAAGAACATCTTGATGTTTCGTGGGTTTCCTTGAAACAATTTTTACAAAGCTTCTCCCTCTACATCAATGCGTTCCGTTGTGTTACTGGCATTTGACTGAACCTCTGGCAGTTGTGTAACCAGTGTGAACCATTGCATAGCTTACAACATGGACTAACTGTTGCGTGATAGTTTTTATAGAAGCCTTTCCTGGTGTTTACCGGTTTTTGTTCTTTCGTATTCGTGTTATTTCGTTTTCCTTCTAAATTATCTAGAGCATGAAATTTGTTCTCTAGAAATTTAAGGAAGTCATCAAGAGGTTGCAGGTCTTTTGGATTTTTCAATGACTGCCTTTCTTGTCTCGTTGTCTAGTTTCTGGGAAACAACGTAGGGTATCATTGGATCCCAGCTTGCTGTCTCTATGTTTAGACCTTTTAAAGAGTTCACGCATTCCGTTGTTGTATCATGAAGCCTTCTCAGATGTGCTGCTGACTCAAACTGGCAGTCTTTTTGGTTCATTAATGCCTGTATCTGCGCATTCACTACTAACCGTGAATTCTCATATCTGTTCATCAATGCCTCTTTTGCCGTCTCATAATTGCTGTTCATTATTTGCAAGTGTTGTATTATTTTTGCAGCGTCTTCTGTCACGTGTGTTTTTATTTAGTGCATTTTTTGAGCATTCCCCAATTTTTCATTTTTATGTGTGGTTTGCTCAAAGAGATCAATGAAGGATTTCCATTGCCTGTAGTCGCCACCGAATATTGGAAGCTTAAGTACTGGCAATTTCAACTCCTGCTGTGTATATCCACTCGTTCCATCTTGTTGAATTGCGAATTCTTCTAGTTTTTCCTGCAATTTCACCATCACTTCTTCGTATATTTCTTCCAGTTCTTCATGCTCAGTGAGGTAGTCATTGACCATGCTCGTCTCGGAGTGTTCAACTACATCGTTATGCGTTGCAATTATTACTGCCCATTGGTTGTGTATAAGCTGCTGCTTGTGAACGTAATACGCTTTTGACGTGGACTTAGCTTGATCCATTCTATCCACTGATCTAAAGAATGCTTGCTTCTGTGCTTCTTGGCGCTTTAGTCTTCGTTTCTGCTCTTCGTCGATGTCATCGTCCTCATGCTTGTTGTTGGACTGCAGTGGATTCTTGTTTTGCTTCTGCTCTTCTTTAAAGTTGTCTGATGAGCTTCTTGGTTTTGGAGCCATTTCTTCAGTCTTATTCTTTTCATCTTTACGAATTTCGTCCAACCTCGCTTCTTCCGTACCGCTACTACGATTGCTTCCACTTGCTCGTAATATTTCGACTTTATGTATGAGTGGTTTTTATCGTAGTCCTCCTGTCCGCGTATTTCCTCATCTCCCTTTTTGAACTCTTCCCAATGCAAAGTAAGTTCACTCAACCGTTCCTGCACAAACTCTTTGGTTCTCCGTATCTTGGGCTCCCTAGTGAATTTGTCTGATACCTTCTTTATCCACTCCGCCATTTCCCTCTATTGCTCAATCAAATCGTCTGTATTCTTCATCTCGGTATTAGGTTAAGTTCCGTATCTGCTTTCTATCGTAGCTCGTCTTGGACTCTTATGTATATGCTGTAGCGTTTTCCTCTCGTTGCTCGTAATTTTTCAAAAGGACCATATATATGTAGGTACCTATTGCTCGAAGGACCAAATGTACTATATTGTTCCTACGATTGGAAGGTTGAATAGCCACCTTACCTCTTGTGGGGGGATAGCTATTCAATAGCTGTAGGATACTTTTCCTGCGGTTAAACTTGAACAGCCACCTTACCTCTGGTGGGGGGATAGCTATTCAATGAGACCAACTTCTGTCGTATTTGAAATTAATCTGATTTATTATTAAAATGATTTCTTATTTATACATTATTTTTGCTTACTTAGTACATTCGTGAACTATGTTGGATATGGGTGAGATTATACATAAGATAAGATAAGATACACAAGGTGCTTATGCTACACTACCTGTGGGAAACATAGAATTGTTTACTTAGCAAAATAATAATAATGTCTAGAGTTGAAGTGCAGTGATTATGTGCAATGCGTGTGCATTTCACAGTGACTCTGTACATTATTGTACAGACTAAATAAATACATAAATAAATAAATAGGACGTAGGTTGGATATAAATATTATACATATGTGTGAATAAATAATACAACAGATAGTGCATAATACATTTATTATTAATGTGGTAAATTGTTTATGAGAGGGAAATTTCAATTTTCCTTTTGATTGGTATGACTCCGTCTTTCTCGTGTATAACCATTGTAGAAATGAACTAAGGTAAGCGGAATATCATTTTTAATAGTTTATTTTGTAGAATTTGGATCTTCTTCAGATGAACATGTGTGCAATTACCCCAAATTAGGCAGCCATTATGGCTTGAAAAATTATTTTGAAAATGAGCAGTTTGTTACTTTCGCTCAGTAATGATTTTGCTTCACCAAAGATTAGCATCTTGTCGAGGTAAATACCAAGATATTTGACTGAGCTTACCAGTAGTATAGGAAATGCGGGTTCCAGCGCATTTTTTAGACACGGGAAAAATATAAAGATAAAAAGCTAATATTTTAAAATAATATTGGATAAACATCAATAAAAAATTAAACTGCCATATACTTAAAAAAAAATATGCCTATATCCAATATTTTATAAAAAAATTTATCAGGGTGCTTTTCCAGTTCCTTAGACTCCATATTTTATAAGAATTTTTTAAAAAAGATTTTTTTGAAAGTTTAATACTTTTTTAAAAGCTTTAAAACATTTCTTATTTTCTTTATAAAAATTAAAATTAATAAAATACAAACATAAAAAAAAAAAAAAAAAAAAAGATGGCAAGTGGACTTGAAGCATATCATAATTTTCTTTCTCCTGAAAATAATAATAATAATAATAATAATAAGGACGATGATTTCATTCAGTATAGAAAGCTATTAACCAGAAGATTTAAAAAAGAAACATTTTTCGATGTCATAACTGTATATCAGGGAGTTAGTAAAAGATTCAGATTTACTTTCTATGATAATGGTGAAATACAATATAATAACTATTTATATTTAAAAAATATTAATGAAGATAATAAATGTTTTATGAAACTAATGAAAGTAAACGAAAAAAAAAATAAAGAAATTGAAAGCAAATATAAAACTGCTGTTGAACCACATAGACAAATTAATTATACTTATATAATAAATTATTATTTATTAAATACTTTAACAGCTTATTTAATAGAAAAGTATGAAGATGAAGATGATAAAGAAATATTTGTAAATGAATTATTTGAATTAAATTTTTCGAAATTAATAAAAGATCCAATATTTATTAAATATTGTGAAAAATGTTATGAAAATGAAAAAGATAATAAATATAATTTATTGAACTAAAAAAATTTAAAAAATATTCATTATACAATTTAATTAAAAAAAATTATATTAAGATTTTTTTGAAAGTTTAATACTTTTTTAAAAGGTTAAAACTTTTTTATTTTTCTTTATAAAAATTAAAATTAATAAATACATAAATAAATAAAATTAAAAAAAAAAATGGAGGAGCCCAAAATTTAAAAGAAATTCTCTAAAAAACAAAAGGTTACAAGTATTTTAGATAAAATAGTTATAGACAGTATAAGTGAAGAGGCAAAGGAAGAAATTGATGAATTTATTATCAATCTTGAATGTTCTGAAGATTTAAAGGAAACAACTAATCGTAATATTAATATAAATGAACTTAAAGATGAATTAAAACCTTTTAGTAATGATGAACAAATTATAGATATTTTAACTGATTCGTTAAATAAAATATGTAATTGTACAATTATAAATTCAAGTTTTAAATTTCTTTTAGATAAGTACATGGAATTACAGAACAAATAAATAAAATAAATTTTTCAAATCTATATTAAAATTCAGTTTTTTGTAATTCATATTTACAAAATTTACCTAAAATTTGTTCATTATTCAAATCTTTTATTGAATAAATAATAGGTTGAGTTAAATGAATTTTACTAATTACAAAAATTTCATGAGTCCAATTATTTTTGTATTTATTTTGAAAATTTTTTTTAAAACAATATATTCTGACTCTATCTCCTATTTTAATTATTTGTTTTTCTTTAGATTTTATAACAGGAAGCATTTTATTTAAAATTTCTTTTTCATTATCTTTGTTAACTTCACATGGTCGCATCCCAATAGTTCTATGAACATTTTTATAATTATATTCATGTAAAATTTTATTAATAACATCAATCCAATTAGTATTTTGTTGAATTTCAAACTGAATTTTCAGTTTTTCATTTATTGTTCTATTAAATCTTTCAACAATTGAAGATTTTTTCTCACTAAAAGTTTGATACATTTTTATATCATATTTATTCAAGACTTTAGTAAAATTTGAATTTAAAAATTCTCCCCCAGAATCAGTGTGAAGTAATTTTTTGGGATTAGGAGCTTCTTTAATAATTTGAGAAAATGCATCTGCGACACACTTCCCATCTTTCTTTTTTAATGGTTTTACCCATCCAAATTTTGAAAACGTACCAATAACGCTTAACATATATTTATACCCTTTATTTATTTTCGTTGTCATAATAAGTAAATCAGCTGCCCATAATTCATTTATACCTTATTTTTTTTCGCTCAAAATTTGTTCTAACTGGTTTATGTAATTCTTTTGCTATTTCTAATTCCTTTTCCATTATAAAAATAAATAAATTTATTTATAAGTAAATAATGAATAATAAAGTTTCAGATACTGATTTAAAAGCATATCTTAAATCTGCAACAGAATTGAAAAATAAATTCAAAGAACAAAATCTTAAAAGAGTAATAAAACATGATCAGATAAAAGAAGATTTTCAATCAATTATATTACCATTAAATCAATAATAATAGCAATAATTTAAATGAAGGTTTAAAAAACTTGAAAATCTGCTTAAATGAAGCATTACCATCAGCAAATAATTATTTGAGAGCTATTAAAGAAAAACAGGATGAACAAAGTGATCAGTTAAAAAAACTACAGTATGATTTTCAAAATTACTACCATCAACATCAAAATAGCCAGAAATTGTTATAACTAGCCCACAAAGTATTGAAAATAAAGAATTTTATTCACCAATACCTAGTACTCCAATTTCAAAGAAAAACATTGGACGTGAGGATGCTTCAATAACACCAATATCATATGTTGATAAAGAAATTGGAAGTATTGCTGTGAAATATTTGACTTTAAATTCTTCCAATGAAAAAGTTTGTGATAATATATACGGGATTTGAAGTGATGTTGATGGTAATGATCTTTTAATTGGAGATTCTAAAATTAAAATATATAATAATGATATTTATATAAATGCTAAAAAATATATAGGTACTAAAGGTTTGTGGGAATTATTAACTTTAAAAGAACCATCAGCAGCAATAACAAATGATGATTTTAAAAAATATGAAGAAATTATTTTAACAACAAATGCTTACAAGCAAGGTTATGATAAGTCAAAGAGAACTAACTCAAATGTTGGTAGTAAATATATGAATTATATAAGACCAATATTAATAGAAAATAATATTTTAAAAGAAAAAACCGGATCAGGAATTGAAAAAAATTGTAAAGTTTATACTAAATCTCCAGTTGAATATGTTTATTGGAATGATATTGATGAATCAAAAAATAGATTATTGTTACTTTTTGGTGAAAATGATTCTGGTAATGATAGTCCTAAAATACACAATGAAATTATGAACATAATTGAAGAACTAAGAGAAGAAAATATAATTTAATTTTTTATATATTGTATATAAATGGGTATTGATAAATTCGGTAGAAAAAGTAATCATACGAATTATTCTGGTACTTCTATTTTGATTAATAAAACAAAAACAATGGAAAGTGAAATTTCAAATTTAAAAACAGATATTAATAAAGACATTGAATTTTTAAAGACAGATATGTAAAATTTAAAAGTAGATCTTAATAAAGACATCAAAATTTTAAAGACAGATATTCAAAATTTAAAGGTAGATTTTAATGAAAATATTAAAGATATAAAAAGAGATGTAATCAATATTTTCTCAACCACAGAAAAATTTAAAATAAATATTCAAAGAGTTATTACAGAAAATAAATATTCAATTACAGCCATTGAGAAAAGAATGGATGACATTGAACAAAATGAAAATAATATAACTAAACTTTTACCAATATAAAATTCTAAATTTATTTTATTATTAAATGAGAAACGTCCATATTAAATGAGAAA
This sequence comes from Pocota personata, assembly GCA_963082735.1. Taxonomy (NCBI): domain Eukaryota; kingdom Metazoa; phylum Arthropoda; class Insecta; order Diptera; family Syrphidae; genus Pocota; species Pocota personata. The sequence continues at coordinate 133,394,529 of OY720429.1, read as the reverse complement.
CGTAAAATGAAACGTTTCCTTAGACGTTTGTTATAAAAGTGGATCCTAGCTTAAGATTTTAGTTTTAAGACCCCTTCACCTTTTTTCTAATTCTTTTATTTTTAAAATGCCCGTGTGCTAATTTCAAAATATTATTATCCTTATCCCTATATAAATAAAATTTATCATCATACGGTGATAAACTAATTTTTTCTTCTAGTGTAGTATATAACTTCATTTTAATAGATCTTATACTATGAATAGTTTCCTTTTTAATTTTTTAAATTGGTCAAACAATTTTTATAATCGTAAAATTTCAGTGCTTTTATATTCAATTTCTTAATTCCTTTACATATTTTCTTATCATTATTATCAGTTCTAAATGAATACATTTTTGATCTCAAACCACAAAATTCTCTAATAGGTATTCCATTATATTCATCTTTAAATTTTCCTGGTGTTTTCTTATTTTTATCTGATTTTAATCCATCTTTAGGGAAATTATCTATTAAATCACTAGTATCATATAAAACTATTTCTTCTTTCATATCTTCATAAATATCAAATTCAGTATCGTCCAATGATTTCGCTTTAAAATAAATAATAAATGAATCAGTATCTGTACCTAACAATTTCATTCTATTTTCATATTTTTTCTTCAATTGAACGTAAAATTTAAACATTAATAATTTTGCTAGATCAAGAATAGCCATTCCACCAAATAACGGCTTATTTAATTTAATCCTAGTCTTTTTTCCAAAAACGATTACCAGGTCACTATCAAGAATTTTTCTATTTTGATAACTAGCACTGCTTATTAATTTTTGCATTGTTTTTGAACTCCTTACAATTCTTATATTTAATCTATTTCTTACGTTCACCATTTGTTTTCCAAATACTGAATTGTTCATTAATTTAAAGAAGTCTTTTTCAAAATCATTATTAGCCTGTTTTCTCAGCTCAGTATTTTTATCAATATATGATTTTAATCATGCTTTTTGATCAGATTTAATACCTCTATGAATTTTTAATAATTTAACTCCCTGTTTTAAATATTCTTGTAAAAGTCTTAAGTTTATATCATATTTTTCTTTCTTGTCTAAACTACAAATAAGTTTTTGAATTCTCTGACTCGGTTTGGAACCAGTTTTTTTAGCAATAATTTCATGCTGTAAACTTGATAATATTTTATGTGTTTCATGGTTTGGTGCTGGTGCCTAATCATTAAAGAAATTATGTATTTTTTCCGGAATTTCTAAATCAACTTCAAGATCAATAGAAATATTAGAATCTTCAAAGTTCCTATTTTTAATATATTTTTTTGTTATTATTTCAAATTCTTCTTTAGTTAACCATCGGTGACATCCAGTAGCTAATTTTTGACTCATTGTCCAACCATACAAATTATTTGCATCCAAATACAATATTAAACTAGTTAATTTTTATGAATCATATATTCCTTTTTTCTCAGCTTCTATCTTAGACAATTTATAAACTTGTTCTATATTGTCATTATAATAATAACAATTATTTGCCTCTGCATAATCATGAATAATCTGTGATATGCCTCCTCTTATACCTTTTTCATAAAATTCATACATATCCAAATCAGTCAATAATTCTATTCTTTGTCTAGTACAATTCAAAGAAGCATTAATACTTAAATGTGGAGCTCTTACATAATGAATGGGGTCTAAATTATAGTTTTTGTGACACATTTCTCTAAAATTATCAAAAATATCTGCCAATAAAATTACATCTAATTTTAGATATAAATTATGATAATCTTTAAAACACCAAGAATCTCCTTTTTCGTTTTTAAAATAATTCTATAATTTTTTAGCAAATCTATAACTTTTCTTTGATATATTACCTGATAATTTTGAATTAAATTCATCATATTTAGGTAATTCCTTCATTTACTTATATCATCTATAAATTCATAAGGATAAACATCTTTTTTAAGTAAGAATCATATTTCTTCTTTTGGAACATCCTTAAATATACAATTAAAATTTTTAAGATGATCATAATTTACTTGCTTTTTAATTTCACATTCATTACAATACATACAAGAGTCATATGCATAGATTTTATCATTAATTACTTTAAAAGATGGTTCCTTTAATTCCCTTAGTTTTTTTACAATGTGAACAATATGCAGAGTTTATGTTTAATAAATTTTTAATTGCTTTATCTAAACTACATTTATAAATTTTAAAGAATCTATAAATCTTAATTCAATTAGATCGTCAGTTATATAATCTTTCAAATTAGTTGATTTGCATTTAAAACAAGCTACACTTTCTGGAAAATTATATTTATATACACATTCCTGAATTAAACATTTTTTCCATTTAGTTTCGCCAACTTTAATTTTTTTTCCAGATTTTTTATCAGATTTTATATTATCATTATCTATTTTATCTAAATTTGATAGAATAAATTTACTATCATATCCCTTTAAATTATGAACTACAATATTGAGGACTTTCGGTAATTTACATGCAAAATTACAATCTGTACATAAAGCCATTCTATAGTCCCCCATTATATGATCATGATCCCACATTTTAACAACTTTTTCATCATTAAAATTCGCACGACAAATTTCACAATTTGTAGCATTTTCAAATTTTTCTATTGATTCTTTACTTTTTTTTTGCTGGTTTGTTGATTTTAGTTATTTTTTATATACTTTAGCTTTTAATTTAAGATAACTATAAAAATTTTCTACCAACTCTGACCCTTCTGCAATGTAAGAATGAAATTTTTTTAAATAATTATCATAAATTCCAAAACTATTTGGTACATGTTCATTAATTAATTTTGTTTTGTTTTTAGCAATATCGCATTTTTTTAATGAACATTCAAAATCAAGATATAAAGTAAATGGGTGATATAAAGGGTGGTTAAGTTTTAAGGGCCGATGTTGATTTTGAATAAAACACAAATTATTTAGGAAATTACTGTCATTTCTTTTTATTATGATAATATTGGTATGGTTCAATTATGTATGGCACAAAATATAGGCCAAATGGCCGCCGCGACCTCGGCGGCACACCTCCATCCGATGGTCCAAATTTTCAATGACGCTGAGGCATAATTGAGGTTCTATGCCGTCAATGTGCCGAATTATCTCATCCTTTAGCTCTTGAATTGTTGCTGGCTTATCGACGTACACCTTTTCAAATAACCCCAAAGAAAGAAGTCTAATGGTGTCAAATCACATGATCTTGGCGGCCAATTGACATCGCCACCACGTGAGATAACACGGCCATTGAATTTGTCGCGCAAAAGAGCCATTGTTTCTTTAGCTGTGTGGCAAGTGGCACCATCCTGTTGAAACCACATATCGTCCACATCCATATCTTCCAATTCGGGCCATAAAAAGTTCATTATCATCTCACGATAGCGAACACCATTCACAGTAACTGCCTGACCGGCCTCATTTTGGAAACAATACGGCCCGATGATGCCGCCAGCCCATAAACCGCACCAAACAGTCACTCTTTGTGGGTGCATTGGTTTTTCGACAATCACTCTTGGATTATCATTCGCCCAAATGCGAGAATTCTGCTTATTAACGAATCCACCGAGGTCTGCAAGTCTTTATGCATAATGTTCATCAACGACGAGCGTGAGAGGTGCAATTGTTGGGCACGACGACGAGTTGAGGTGGACGGCTCTTCAGCCACACTATCGCGAACAGCAGCAATATTTTCTGCAGTACGAGCTGTACGAGCATGCACTTTATGTCTGCTCCATATGTTTTATATTCTAAAATGTTATTTTCTTCTGTTAGTAATTTACCACACTGAATTATATCAATTGTTCTATTATTAAAACATTCTCGTTTGTGAGTTTCAAGTGCAGCAACAGTTCTAAACTTTGTAAAACATTTCTTACAAATCAATAAATGTCGATTTCTATGATGAATTTTTCCACTCAGAAAACCTGATAAATTTTTAATAGGAATAAAATGACAACTACTACCTTCTTCTAAATATAAAATATCAACATGTAATTTATTAACATTTGGGTCAAAAGATTTACTTATGTATAAACTTTGGATTTGTTCTAAATCATAATATTCCTTATCATCCTCAAAATGATAAAAATTCATAGTAATATTAAAATAATCTTCTAATTCTTTAATATTTTCTTCTTCTATTTCAAAGGGATATTTTATATTTAAATTTCTATAATTTTGATTGTTTTCTATTTCAATCAAATAATTTGTATATTTTGATGGAGTTTGAGGATCTTTTGCAATATCCCTTTGATGTATAAAATAAAGAATGGTATATAAAATACATTTATTATCATTATTTTTAATATTTATACAATTTTTATTATTAAATTCAATAAAATCATCCCCAATAAGTGGTTGAGACACATCTTGTTGAACACCTTATTCAACAATATAACGAAAGTTATAGCCTGTATTTTGTGTTATTCTATCCTCAAACTTCCGAATAATATCTGCTACAATTTCATCAAACTTTTCTAAATAATTTTGTTTATAATATATGAAAGTAATATCTGTAACAAGTGTTCCAAATTCTGTTTGTTGATTTGGTATATGTACTTCATTTATATTACGAATATTTTCCACTGGAAAATCATATGAATCAAAATTATTAATAAAAAATTGAATTATGGATTCATTATGATTAGTGACACAATTATTAATAAGAATTATTAAATCATCCTTTCTCAATGCAGCCCACCCAGAAGGTGGATTAAAAATATCTTTATATATTCTCATAACTTTTCTTAGCTCTGAGACCGTTTTGTTAGATGTTATATTTGGTTCTATAAAATTTGTCTCCATTTATTATAAAAAAAAATTTATAAAGGAATTAGGTTTACAGCCATTTAAATAAAATAAATAAATTTTCAGTAAATTGAGTAAATTAAAAGAAAAATGTGATGTTTATACCTCTACGATATGATTTTCTTTACTTTGAGATTTTGCTTGATGATATTTTGTAGAAAAGTGTCATGCTTTAGAATATCTAACATATTCCCTTCCACAATCACAAAGAATTTTTTCTGAATTATATTTTAAATATCTACATTGTTTACAATATCACTTACCATAAAACTCAGATAAATCTTTTTCAGTTAAACATGTTAAACATATTTTTTTACCATTCATTGGAGATAATAAAACCTTTTCCCCATTTACAGTTCGGTAATGTAATTGTTTCTTAACTGTTTTGTCTTCCATTTTGTTATTTATTTATGTAGTATATTTTTTTTAAACAAAGAAAAAATAAACTTTTTGAAAAATTTTATCATGTATATTTTAACATATTAAAATATTTTATTTATTAAAATATCCAAATATTTTAGAATTAATAAAATATACATGAGTACAAAAATTATAATTAATAATTTATTATTATATTCATCATTTAAAAATATTTTAATATAATCAAATAAATTTGGTAAAACCATAATAACTTTTATTGAGAATTCAAATATATTGAAGTTTATTTAATTAATAAAAAAAACATTTTTGAACAATTATTTCATTTTTTTCATTTCGATTTTGTATTTCTTGATAATTATTAGCTTTATTGTTTTTATGGTCAATTTTTTCATATTGCATATTATTTTCATCTAAAAACTCAATATAATGTTTACTTTTTCCGGAATTTCTGCCCGCGTTAGATTTCATTCCAAACCCCATAAATTCAAGCAAATTATCCAAAATTAAAATTTCTTTTTTATCTTTTAATAAACTCCATAATTCATTAAATATTTCATTATCAGATAAAACCAAGTTATTTTTATTCATAAAAGTAAATATATCCATTAAAGGCTCTATAAAATCATTATTGATAAAATCAATAAATTTTTTATTTTCATTATTATTTATGTCTAATAAAGTTAATAACTCTTCTTTGTCTACATAATCATTTTCTTCTAATAATTCATAATCTAAAATTTTATAAATATCATTTAAATTAAACTTATTATCTTCATAAGTTAATTGATGATTATTATAAGTTATTAAAGACATAGGAACAAGGTTTACTTTGATTTATAAAAATTCAAAATTAATAAGTTATCATGAACTGCTTATTTTTGTATAAAATATTTATTTTGCTGTCCTGATTTTTATAACCTATATAGAATTTATTTTTCATAATAAAAATTAAAAAAATTTAATATATGATTTATTCAGTAAAACTTTTTATAGATGAAATATGAAGTTTCTTTGATAATAAAGAAAATGGTATATTAATTTTTTGTAAAAAAAAATAAAATTAATTTATAATTTTAAAAATATCAAGAAAATGACTAATATAAAAACTAAATTAAAAAATTTGGATAATAGAACATTAAATGAAAAATTAGAAGAGGCTATGAAATTAAATTAAAAAATTAAATTTCATAATCAACTCTTTTATTTGTTTCTTTATTAAATGGTAAGGCATTACGGAAGCGGCATTTTGAATAGTTTTAGGAATAATCTTCCATTTGAATTACATAGTCCAGGTTATAATTATTTAGGATCTGGTACTAATCTTCATTTGAATGAAGAGAAAGATATACGTCCAATTAATAAACTAGATGAGGCTGCAAAAAAACATGATATTGCTTATTCTAAATATAAAGATTTGAATAAAAGACATGAAGCCGATAAAATTTTAGAAGAAAAAGCAATGAAAAGAGTTTTTGAAAAAGATGCCTCTTTAGGTGAAAAGTGAATGCTTATTTAACAGCTAATGCAATGAAAGTAAAAAGAAAATTTGGTATGGTAATAAATACTGAAAATTTACAATTTAAACATAAACATGGAAAATATTTTAAGCATCCTATTTCTTTATCTGATGATCAACAAAATAAAATTGATGGTACAATTAAAATTAAAAAACCTATTGAAATAAAATTAGAACCAATTCAGTTAAAAAGAACTAAAGGAAGTGTAATGAATGAAACTTATTTACCATTATCTAATCAACAAATAACTGCAATTAATAAACATATTAAAAATGATATGAAAACTATTTTTACTTTAAAATTATCAAAAACTCAATTACAGAGTATGAATAATAATGAGAAAATTGGAGGCATTCTACCGGCATTAATTTCTTTAATTCCTGCTATAGGAGCAGCAGTACCAGCTGGTGCTTCTTTATATAGAGCATACAATGATAAAAAAAACTAATGAAACATTATTTGAAGAAAAAATTTGTAATGATAAGGCTTTAGAAGGAAATGCTAAAAATGGAAAGGGTTTATTACTTAAAAAATCTGGTAAAGGTATGTTACTAAAAAAAAATTTAAAATAGATTCAATTCCAGTAAGACCTTTAAGTAATTATGATTTATAAAAATATGCAAAAACAGTTTAATATTTCTAATTTTCGAGGTGTTTTTATGAAAGATAAATTACCTAAAAAAATTAAAAATCAAGAATCTGGAATTATAAATTTAAATAATTTTTCTGAAAATGGTACACATTCGGTTGCTTATAAGAAAAATTTTGATTGAATTGCTTATTATGATTCATTTGCTTTAAATAAAATACCAATTAAAATTGAAAAATAATTTGAAACAGATATAAATACTATTCTTTTAAATAATAATATTGATCAAAAAATTAATGAAGTTATATGTGGTCATCTTTGTTTAAAATTTTTGTTAGAATAAATAAATAAAAAATATGGCTATACTATTTCTTTGGACGGAAATTCTTCAAGAATATCTTGTGAATTTGATGAACCCATAAAATTAGATAAAAATTCAAATTATGAAATAGTTTTATTAAATTTTAGTACTTATAATTCAATTCCAAATATATCTGAATTATTAAAAAATAATGTTTTAACCTATATAAAAAATGAAAAATTGATTGATGATATTAATTATTTTATTAATCATGATTTGAAAATTCTAATAAACCCAAATATGACTACTCTAAAAGTTGAAATTTTTAGTCAATACGAACTAGATTTCAAAAAAGATCAATCAATTGGTTCTCTATTAGGATTTAGTAAACAAATTATTCCAGCAATTAAATTAGTAAAATCAGATTTACCAGTAAATATTATGAAAGTTAATTCTATTCGAATTAAATGTAATATTGCAACTGGTAGTTATGAAAATAAAAAATTAACAAATGTAATTCATGAGTTTTTTATATATGATAAACCTGGTGAAAAATTAATGAAATTCCAAATAATTTAATTTATTTTCCAGTAACTAATAATTCAATAAGAGAAATCGATATAAAAACTGTTGATCAAGATGATGATTTAATTGATTTTAGAAATGAAAAAATTAGTATTAGATTACATATTCGTAAAATAAGTTAAAATTGTTAATTTTTTTTATTATTAAATGAAATCAAATATTGTAAGTGAAGAAAAAGAAATCGAGAGTTATCAATTTTATGATAATATCCCAGCTAATACTACCCAGCTTAATACACCTGGTAGATCAATTATAATTGATATTAATAATCAAGACATAAAAACATTTCCTCATAAGAGTCTTTTGATTATTAGGGGACAATTAATTGTGAAAGATTTTAGATGAAATTGATAAGTCGAAAATAAATTTTGTAGATAATTTATTATTAAAGATGTTTCGTAAAATTTCTTATTCAATTAATTCAATTGAAATAGATTCAATTGAAAATCCTGGTATTACAACTACTCTTAAAGGATTTTTCTAATAATTTAGCCTTAAATAATGCAGGATGGCAAATATATAATAAAGGAGCAGTATTTAATAAAAAATATTGTTTTTCTGTTAGTATTCCATTGAATACTGTAATGGGATTTTTTGAAGATTATAAAAATTTTATTTTTAGAATTAATCAAAAATTAGAACTTATTAGATCAAATGATGATAATAATTGTTTATTAACCACACTTAATGATCATATATTTGAAATTAATATTTCTGAAATAATTTGGAGAATGCCACAAGTAAAAATTTCTGTTGAACTTGAACATAATATAAATAAGCAAATATCTAATAATACAAATTTCAACATGTATTTTAGAAATTGGAAATATTTTTATACAAGTTCTATTCCTAGTGTAAAAGAATATACTTGGAGAATTACAACCACAAGTGCAAAACCTAGATATTTTTTGCTTGGTTTTCGAACAAATAGAAATCATGATATTAAAAAAGAAAATAGTAAATTTGATTTATGTAATTTAGAAAATGTACAAGTAAATCTTAATAGTACTAAATATCCTAATTCTGAATTGCGGCTATCTTATGATCAAAATAAATGCGATATTTTATATGATATGTTTTCAGAATTTAAAAATTCATATTATGGACAAAATGATCATAATAAAGCAATTATTAATTACAATAAATTCTTAACTGATTATCCTGTTATTATTATAGATATTTCTAAACAAAATGAAATAATTAAAGAAGCAGTAATTGATATTAAAATTGATTTTAAATGGTGTAATACTTTTCCAGCTAATTATATAGTTCATTGTTTAATAATCAGTGATGATAGTTTTTCATATAATCCATTAACATATCAAGTAATGCATACACAAGCATAATTTTTTTTATTATTAAATGAGTTCAATAAAAATCAAATCTTTAGACAAAAATTCTAAATTAACTATTCAAAATTATGACACCTTTAAACCACCTGAAAGGTTTAATAATTTATTTCCAAATATTATTAGAGCAATTATTTGTGGCCAAGTAATTGTGGTAAAACTAATATTCTATTAAACATTATTACAAAAATTCACCATACTGATGTTATCATTTGTTCAAAAACTTCTTATCAAGAGAAATATAAATATTTAGAAAATTTAATTTAAAAATATAATAAAGTGTGTGAAAAACATAACTTAGAATCCAGAAAATTTAGAAGCTTAACAATAAATTCACTCCCTCAACCAGAAGAAATTCCATCTCATTCAGTTATAGTTTTTGATGACATTTCTACTAAATCTCAAGATATAATTTCTAATTACTTTGCCTATGGTAGACATAACAATATTTCTTGCTTTTATTTAAGTCAAACATACTCTAAAATTCCTAAACAACTAATTAGAGATAATGTAAAATATTTTATTTTATTTACACAAGGCAAAACTAACTTCAAACATATTTTTGATGATCATATAACTATATAAATTTTGATTGTTTTAAAAATGATTGCAATGTCTGCTGGAATGAAAAATATGGCTTTCTTACGATTGATAAAGAAAAAGAAACAAATGATGGAAAATATAAAAAAAAAACTACTTGAAGCATATTTATTCACATAGATATGACATCACAAAATTGAAAGAGCGTGTGAGTGCAAACAAACTCAGTTATCATATTTTAATTGTTCTATTTTTAGATTTTTGCAACTGTAAAATATTTCCATTGCAAATTTGTAAGTTTCCGATGAATGCATCATATATCATATTCTCAATTGTTCTATTTTTAGATTTTTGCAACAGCAAAATATTTCCATTGCAAATTTGTATGTATCCGATGAATGCATTTACGATTTGGATTATCCAAACTGTTATTCGATCATAGCACAGTGGTAAGCGTTACGACTTCAGTCGTTCACAGACTTTCATAGTGTTCACATGTGTTCTGGCTTATCATTTAAAATCGTGGTGTTTTAAAGTAGAAAGTTAGACAGCGTGTTTTCAAGTGGCGAGTTAGCCTAGTAGGAGTGGTAGTGAACCATCAACCCAGGGGCCTGGGTTCAATTCCCAACCAGAGAAAATATTATACTGGACTTTTTTTTTTTTCGTTAAAAAAAAAAAATATTGTGAATAAAAAGTTAACAACAGCCGAGAATTAGGGGATGGAAGTTGAGCTGTCCGCGCTCCCATTAGAGGGACAAGCTGATAAGAGAGTGTCAGCCGATGAGGCAGTTGCATCTGGTCACGCAGCAACAGTGGCAACTGAAAGTGTGGGAAAAAGGAGAAGAAAATTAAAACCTTCTCCCAACCTGGTAAAGCGTCCCTCCAAATCAACTCCAGCTGAACAGCTGCCAAGTGGAGCGAGGGAAGGGGCGCTGAGTACAGCAACAGCAGCAGCAGCAGATAAGAAGCAGCAGAGGTCGGATGACTCTGTCACGTTAGCGTACATCTCCGACGGTGGGGAAGGCCACTACATTGGAGATGACGATAACTGCTTCGCGGTTCTGGCATCCTCTGAATCGGATGACGAAGAGGAGGAAGTCCAAAGTCTAACCAGCAGCATCAGGCAGTTAGAACAGAGGGTGCTTGCCATTAAAGCCAAAGACGACGGCTAAAGCGAGGGTACCGCCAATCAACACCTATAAGATTGAGCTTATGGATACCATTAAACTATGTAAGTCGGCCATATGCAACAATTTTTCTATCAAACGTTTAAATGCAGACAGGCATTCTATCCACTGCAATACAGTGGAACAATATAAAAAAATTAAAGATTTGTTAAAGGACATGACGACGGAGTTCTTCTCCTTCACCCCGAAGGGGGAAAAGCGGCAATCAATGCTGCTGAGGGGGATAGATCCGTCTACTTATCCGGAGACGCTCCTTGCGCTGCTTAAAGAGAAAGAGTGCAACGAGCTCGAATTTGTAGGCGTCAAGCCATTCACCACTGCTAAGGCAAAAAGAGAGGAGCGGAAACTGCCGTTCTTCCTAGTTCAGCTTTCACCCATAGCAAACTGGATGGTCTAAGGAGTATTAAAGTCCTAGACTACCAGATTGTCGCATGGGAAAAATTAAGAAGGAGCGAAAACATTTTACAATGTGTTCGCTGCCAAAGGTTCGGGCACGCCGTGGAAAGAACCACAAGGCAGAGGAATGCACTCTAGATAAGAGCCAGCTCTCGTGTGCTTTATGCAGTAACTCGGGACACACCGCAAACTATCGGGGTTGTCCTAAGTTCCAATATATTAAGAAAGTAAATCTGGTTCGTCAGGAGAAGGTCGTAGTGAAACGTCCACTTGCTCCAATTCAAACACAATCCGTGACTCCCCAAGTGACCTACGCCCAAATGGCGGCAGGTCGGGGAATCGCGAAACGGAAAAGACCGAAGGTTGCTTTCCAGGAACCCGCGCCTAGAGCATCGGAGGCTCAAACTGACTTGCTGGACATCTTGCGCTCTATAATAGGTCAGATGGAGCAGCTTCAACGTCAGGTACAGGAGCAGGCGAAGCGGGTGGACCAAATCTATGCACTTTTGCCGGGCCTAAAGCACCTCCAGTCGTAATGGGTACGAAAATGGAGGAGCAACCCTTGAAGATCCTTGCGGTGAATGTGAATTCACTGATTAGGATCGAGCGAAGAGCCGTATTGTTTAAGTGGCTAGAAGACCAAACCCCTGATTTGCTTATGGTTAGCGAAACAAAGCTATCCCAGAAGCACAAATTGGGGCACAATAAATACAACATTGTCAGAAGAGACCGACCCAACTCCACACAAGGAGGGCGTGTTGCGATCTTCATACGCAAACAACTGCAATTTAAAGTACTGTACAGCGGTAAAGTCCGAAGGTTCCAGGAGCTGGAAGCGTGTATCGTGTGCATCCCTCTCCGTAGTGGAAGGAGGATGTACTTGGTCGCACTCTATGCACCTGAAGCTACTCAATCTACTTTATTTATTTCAGAGCTCGAGTCACTTTTTCAATACCTAAGGCTGGAGTCGGAGGAGAATTATTTCATCATGGCCGGAGATCTAAACACCAAGCATAGAGATTGGAAAAATAACACACCTAATCCTAGAGGTTACCTACTATTCAATTGGTGGGGCCGGCACAGTGTCGAGTATAAACTCGATTTGAAAGCTACAGATAGTCCGTCGTTTCCTAGAAGCGGCTCCTACCTGGATCTTCGACGTACGGTTACAACTGACCAACATGGACCGACAAACTATGAACTGCCTGCAGACATTTGTGTATGATAGTGACCATTGCGGACTCAGTGCCGTAATAAAGATTCCCAACGAAACTGCGAAGTTGGAGGAGTTTGTCCAAACGTACTCCGAAAATTAGAGTATGACGCGTTGGGCTCGCTTCTCAAGAACTTCGACAATAGCACTCTCCTCGAATTCGCTCTACCCACCGTCCAATATTAATCTGTCAAACGAGGAGATTGACTGGTACCTAAAACAAATGGACGGGACAATTAAACGAACTATGGACAATACGATACGTCGGTATCAACATACTGACAACGCAGACATATTCCGCAATGCAACAATTGACGCACTACACCAACACAAAAGTAGACTGTTGTCGAGGCTAAAAACCTTATACAGACAGTTTACTGACAAACAAAACTCGGAGGTTAGGACGCTGAAGTCGTTGATTAAAAACCTCCAGAAATTAAATAGAGAAAATTACAGACTTTCTGTAAATTTGCATTGGAATAACAAAGTTCGGGCTGTAAAATCCAAGAACCAGAGCATGTTCCCGCAAATAAATAAAATATTTCGGAGGAATAATCAAAACGACCATCCGTGTCTTAAGATCCCCCGAACAACGAGCAATGGACAAATACTAATAAAAGCAGATATAGATCCAGATAACGCAGTAGGTGATGACAACTGCTTTGTCATCGAAGATCCGCAGGAGAAGGTAGAGGCTACAGGACCGACTTTCCAGGAAGTGTGCAAGGTGAATGATACCATTTGCCCGAACCACGACCTGGTAAATCGTGTCCTTGTGCACAACTTCTACCTTCGAAATGATATAGAGCACTGGCGATCCGAGAACATCGGTTTTACCGAGTTCAATGACGATAACATGGCAAATAATGTTATCGCCGATGAAACAGTACATCCCCCGTATATATCGAAGATGGAGCTCCAAGCGATCTTCGACTCATTGAGGAGGAAAAAGTCCGTAGGAATCGACGGAGTGTCGAACATTGTGCTTCGACATCTCCCCCTGGAAACGGTGGACATTTACACCACTCTATTTAATAATGTGCTGAATAATGCACATTACCAGCGCATTGGAAAACAGCAGTGATACAAAAAACCCCAAAAGGGGTAAGGACACTTCCAATCCGGCAAATCTCCGGTCGATAAGTCTCCTTAAGAACATCAGCAAGGTATTCGAGAAAGTGATCAATAGAGCCCTGCTTAAGTGGACGGAGAACAGTAATATAATTCCTGATAACCAATTCGGTTTTAAGGCGGGGCATGATACAATACATGCCGCGTCTAAACTGGTATCGGATATCAAATGGAACAAATGCAAGAACTAATGCACGGGTGCCTGCCTGATTGACTTGGAGAAGGCCTTCGACACCGTATGGCTAGAGGGACTCTTCTATAAGCTGAGCGAGCTGGGCGTAAGCAAACCACTGCTGTACATACTTTATAACATGCTCACCAGTAGACAGTTCATTGTCAAAAATGGCAATGTGATTTCTGCTGGAACCTTTCAAATTAAAAATGGTCTGCAACAAGGTGCGGTTAATTCACCGATCATTTTCAACAATTACATGAGCGATCTCATAGGATCACTTCACCATGCCATAGCGTACGCAGACGACTTGATTGCGTACAGATCAGGACCAAAAATCGAGGTCATTGTAATTCTCTTGCAACGTGACTTCGATAAGATTCAGCGATATTGCGATGACTGGAAGTTGAAGATCAACTTCCAGAATTCGGAAACCATTCTTTTTAGGACGCCGTTGTCTGGTGCCTGTAGGGATACCAGAAACAATTGGCGAAAGTTCTCAATCGTGGGACCACACGGACAACCACTTGCGAGTCGAAGTGTAGTTAGATACCTGGGGCTCTGATTAGAATAATAGCTATATTTTAACAAACATATAGATGCTGCTCTGGCCAGAGCCAAAGGTGCTTTTGCCCTTACAAAGAGACTTTTTTATAGCAAGCAACTCGATGGAAGGGTAAAGGTAATCTGCTACATGGGCCTCATTAGGCCCATGCTCGTATATGGATGCCCCGTGTGGTTCAACGTGGAAGCAAGCTTGTTGGAAAAGATTCGGGTGTTTGAGAGGGCTTTCCTTCGGGCTTGCGTTCAGTTGTACAGAACACCAGAGTTCCAGTACATAAAATTCTATCCCAATGAGGTCCTATACAACAGGGCTAACCTAATAAGAGTGGATAATTTCGTTATCAAGCTGATTCGAAGGCACATTGCAAGAGCAATGAGCTCGTCGAACAACCTGATCTCTGGGGCTTATTACCCCAATTACGAGTATCACGAGAGAGTGCGCCTTAACGGCTTTGTTCCCCCAGAGGCTTTCCTCTATTTTGATAAGAAAGGTCTGATCCAGGACAGATTGGCAGTGCTGCTAATCTTCCACGTTGCTCGGACAGTTATGGATAGGCGACTCAACTACGACAGAGACGTTGCACACGGCAGTGTGGAGCGTCTCCTGTTTAGTAGGGCGGTATCGGGTCGCGATATTTATAACGTACAACGTCAGTGCGGTCGTTTCTGGTGGCTAGCTGAAAGAGAGGAAGCTCCTTCGTCGTTGTTTTAGGTTGGCTGTTTGTTGTCCATGACCGACTTACATAGTTTAAGGTTTAGGTAGTGTAAGTAGGTTGTAGGTAATATTTTAACAATAAAAAAATAAAAAAAAAATAAAAAAATAAAAAAATATGAATCCACAGCACTTGGATGCAAAAATACAAAAAAAAAAAAAAACACAAAAAACATAAAAAAAAAAATATAAAAAAACAGCACTCGATAAAAAAAAAAAAAAAAAAAAAATTTAAAAAAAAAACAAACCAAAAAATAAATTTACGTATAAAAATACGTAAGGTAGAATAAGATAGGCTAATTTAGAATAGGTAGTTTAAGATTTACATTAAGGTAGATTTGTAAGTTTTATATATAAGAACATTAAAAAAAAAAGTTTATATACTAAGTTTTTTCGTCTGAGTAAAAATTTTTCTTAGTAGTAATAGCCAATAGAATAATAAAATAAATAAATAAAGAATCTTAAGTTAGTTACGTCGAAAGACATAGTTTTAAATATTAGGCTTAACTTAGAGCGCCCGCATAGGGCCAGTAAATTAGAATCAGAATAGTTAAGTTAGTTAAGCTATATTTAAGCGTTTTTTGTCTAGCAATTAAGTTACAATGAATTTAATAAAAATGCATTAAAAATGAAAAAAAAAAGGTAGTGAACCGTATTAATAATTAATATATCACTCTCCTCGAATTCGCTCTACCCACCGTCCAATAGGAATCTGTCAAACGAGGAGATTGACTGGTACCTAAAACAAATGGACGGGACAATTAAACGAACTATGGACAATACGATACGTCGGTATCAACATACTGACAACGCAGACATATTCCGCAATGCAACAATTGACGCACTACACCAACACAAAAGTAGACTGTTGTCGAGGCTAAAAACCTTATACAGACAGTTTACTGACAAACAAAACTCGGAGGTTAGGACGCTGAAGTCGTTGATTAAAAACCTCCAGAAATTAAATAGAGAAAATTACAGACTTTCTGTAAATTTGCATTGGAATAACAAAGTTCGGGCTGTAAAATCCAAGAACCAGAGCATGGTCCCGCAAATAAATAAAATATTTCGGAGGAATAATCAAAACGACCATCCGTGTCTTAAGATCCCCCGAACAACGAGCAATGGACAAATACTAATAAAAGCAGATATAGATCCAGATAACGCAGTAGGTGATGACAACTGCTTTGTCATCGAAGATCCGCAGGAGAAGGTAGAGGCTACAGGACCGACTTTCCAGGAAGTGTGCAAGGTGAATGATACCATTTGCCCGAACCACGACCTGGTAAATCGTGTCCTTGTGCACAACTTCTACCTTCGAAATGATATAGAGCACTGGCGATCCGAGAACATCGGTTTTACCGAGTTCAATGACGATAACATGGCAAATAATGTTATCGCCGATGAAACAGTACATCCCCCGTATATATCGAAGATGGAGCTCCAAGCGATCTTCGACTCATTGAGGAGGAAAAAGTCCGTAGGAATCGACGGAGTGTCGAACATTGTGCTTCGACATCTCCCCCTGGAAACGGTGGACATTTACACCACTCTATTTAATAATGTGCTGAATAATGCACATTACCAGCGCATTGGAAAACAGCAGTGATACAAAAAACCCCAAAAGGGGTAAGGACACTTCCAATCCGGCAAATCTCCGGTCGATAAGTCTCCTTAAGAACATCAGCAAGGTATTCGAGAAAGTGATCAATAGAGCCCTGCTTAAGTGGACGGAGAACAGTAATATAATTCCTGATAACCAATTCGGTTTTAAGGCGGGGCATGATACAATACATGCCGCGTCTAAACTGGTATCGGATATCAAATGGAACAAATGCAAGAACTAATGCACGGGTGCCTGCCTGATTGACTTGGAGAAGGCCTTCGACACCGTATGGCTAGAGGGACTCTTCTATAAGCTGAGCGAGCTGGGCGTAAGCAAACCACTGCTGTACATACTTTATAACATGCTCACCAGTAGACAGTTCATTGTCAAAAATGGCAATGTGATTTCTGCTGGAACCTTTCAAATTAAAAATGGTCTGCAACAAGGTGCGGTTAATTCACCGATCATTTTCAACAATTACATGAGCGATCTCATAGGATCAGTTCACCATGCCATAGCGTACGCAGACGACTTGATTGCGTACAGATCAGGACCAAAAATCGAGGTCATTGTAATTCTCTTGCAACGTGACTTCGATAAGATTCAGCGATATTGCGATGACTGGAAGTTGAAGATCAACTTCCAGAATTCGGAAACCATTCTGTTTAGGACGCCGTTGTCTGGTGCCTGTAGGGATACCAGAAACAATTGGCGAAAGTTCTCAATCGTGGGACCACACGGACAACCACTTGCGAGTCGAAGTGTAGTTAGATACCTGGGGCTCTGATTAGAATAATAGCTATATTTTAACAAACATATAGATGCTGCTCTGGCCAGAGCCAAAGGTGCTTTTGCCCTTACAAAGAGACTTTTTTATAGCAAGCAACTCGATGGAAGGGTAAAGGTAATCTGCTACATGGGCCTCATTAGGCCCATGCTCGTATATGGATGCCCCGTGTGGTTCAACGTGGAAGCAAGCTTGTTGGAAAAGATTCGGGTGTTTGAGAGGGCTTTCCTTCGGGCTTGCGTTCAGTTGTACAGAACACCAGAGTTCCAGTACATAAAATTCTATCCCAATGAGGTCCTATACAACAGGGCTAACCTAATAAGAGTGGATAATTTCGTTATCAAGCTGATTCGAAGGCACATTGCAAGAGCAATGAGCTCGTCGAACAACCTGATCTCTGGGGCTTATTACCCCAATTACGAGTATCACGAGAGAGTGCGCCTTAACGGCTTTGTTCCCCCAGAGGCTTTCCTCTATTTTGATAAGAAAGGTCTGATCCAGGACAGATTGGCAGTGCTGCTAATCTTCCACGTTGCTCGGACAGTTATGGATAGGCGACTCAACTACGACAGAGACGTTGCACACGGCAGTGTGGAGCGTCTCCTGTTTAGTAGGGCGGTATCGGGTCGCGATATTTATAACGTACAACGTCAGTGCGGTCGTTTCTGGTGGCTAGCTGAAAGAGAGGAAGCTCCTTCGTCGTTTCCTCCTAATCCAGGGTAGCCTGTTGCATGTTTTAGGTTGGCTGTTTGTTGTCCATGACCGACTTACATAGTTTAAGGTTTAGGTAGTGTAAGTAGGTTGTAGGTAATATTTTAACAATAAAAAAATAAAAAAAAAATAAAAAAATAAAAAAATATGAATCCACAGCACTTGGATGCAAAAATACAAAAAAAAAAAAAACACAAAAAACATAAAAAAAAATATAAAAAAACAGCACTCGATAAAAAAAAAAAAAACAAACCAAAAAATAAATTTACGTATAAAAATACGTAAGGTAGAATAAGATAGGCTAATTTAGAATAGGTAGTTTAAGATTTACATTAAGGTAGATTTGTAAGTTTTATATATAAGAACATTAAAAAAAAAAGTTTATATACTAAGTTTTTTCGTCTGAGTAAAAATTTTTCTTAGTAGTAATAGCCAATAGAATAATAAAATAAATAAATAAAGAATCTTAAGTTAGTTACGTCGAAAGACATAGTTTTAAATATTAGGCTTAACTTAGAGCGCCCGCATAGGGCCAGTAAATTAGAATCAGAATAGTTAAGTTAGTTAAGCTAGTTTTAAGCGTTTTTTGTCTAGCAATTAAGTTACAATGAATTTAATAAAAATGCATTAAAAATGAAAAAAAAAAGGTAGTGAACCGTATTAATAATTAATAGAATAATAAAATAAATAAATGAGGAATCTAAAGTTAGTTACGTCGAAATACGTAGTTTTAAATATTAGGCTTAACTTAGAGCGCCCGCATAGGGCCAGTAAATTAGAATAAGAATAGTTAAGCTAGTTAAGCTAGTTTTAAGCGTTTTTTGTCTAGCAATTAAGTTACAATGAATTTAATAAAAATGCATTAAAAATGAAAAAAAAAGGTAGTGAACCGTATTAATAATTAATAGAATAATAAAATAAATAAATAAGGAATCTAAAGTTAGTTACGTCGAAATACATAGTTTTAAATATTAGGCTTAACTTAGAGCGCCCGCATAGGGCCAGTAAATTAGGATATGAATAGTTAAGTTAGTTAAGCTAGTTTTAAGCGTTTTCTGTCTAGCTATAAGTTTACTTAATTACCCAATAAAAATGCATTATAAATGAAAAAAAAGCGTTACGACTTCAAATCCATCAAGTGGTGGTTCGAATCCTATACCGAACAAATTGAAAGTTTTTTTTTCAATTTAAGTAGAAAAATAAAAAAAAATATTATAGAACGCAGTATCCAGAACATAAGAGTCTGAGATACATCCACTGCTGCAAAATACTAAGAGCACTTTTCATAAATAAAAAGGTTCAATTAGTATTACGAATATTATAGTAGCTTAGACTAAATCGATAGTAGCTCTCCTCTTTAAGATTAAAGAAGGTTGATGCTACTTGGAATAGCTAATCATACAATGTAAAAGCAATCTGGTAAAGTAAAAAAAAAAACCTGGCCAGGTAAATAAGAATAGAAAGAAAAAAAAACCTGGCCAGGTAAAAAAAAGAAAGATTAAAAAGAAAAAAAAAAGAATGACTGAAATCTAGCATAGTTGGACTACAGAAGAAAATAAAAAAATGTTTTAAACCTTTTAAAAATCTATTAAACTTTAAAAAAAATTTTCTTTTTTAAAAAAATTCTTGTAAAATATGGAGTCTAAGAAACTGGTAAAGCAACCTGATAAATTTTTTTATAAAATATTGGGTATAGGCATATTTTTTTAAGTATATGGCAGTTTAATTTTGTTTTGATTTTTATCCAATATTATTTTAAAATATTAGCTTTTTATCTTTATACTTTTCCAGTGTCTAAAAAATACACTGAAACCCGCATTTCCTACACTACTCTTACCCAGGGAATATCACAGTTGTTGACTTTTAAGATATTTATTATTAAGAAACAATTCTTGCTCTTTCTTGTAAAAAAGATAAATTGAGTCTTTTCAGCATTGATTTTAATTTTCCAGTGATTATAGTACTCGAAGATGGTGTTTAATGCATTTTGTAAATTAGCCTCTATAGCATATCCATATTAATCAGACGAATTGCAGTATCGTCTGCATACATCGCAATTTCACAATTTGGGATAGTGGGAAAGTCAGACATTATAGAGAGTTGGCGCCAATACAGATCCCTGATGAACCCGTGCTGGAACTATTCTTTGGCTGGAGAAATTTTTATTAATGAATACGGTGAAGTATCGGTCCGTCAGAAAACTTTGGATAAGTTTAATCAAATGAGGAAGGCATTCGCAATTGATCAGTTTATAAAGAAGACCTTGCTGCCACACTGTGTCGAAAGCTTTTTGGACATCGAGAAGTACTAGACCAGTCTATTGCTTCGCTGCTAATTTTGCTTTCACATGCTTGCAAATTCTAAGAATTTGTTGAGACGTATTGTGTTGTTTTATAAACCCAAACTGTTGAGATGGAATGACATTTTTTTCATGAAGAAATAAAAGAAGCTTATTCGTTATAACTTTCTCCAAGATTTTGCTGCAAGTGCTTTAGTCTATTAAGCTACTTGACATGTTTGGGGATTTTCCACATTTTAGAATGGGTACTACCTTGGCCATTTTCCATTTTTTTGGGAAATACTGTAATTTTAGACACGAATTGATTATGAACCTTAGCAGTCGGAGGCCAGTTAATGGTAGTTGCTTTAAGACCACTTTGTTGATTTCATCTAGACCAGGTGATTTGTGGTTCTTTAGATCAAAGACAATGTCTTTAACCTCTTCAATAGAGACATCTATTGGCAGAGTTTCAGACTTTCGGTGTTGCAACAAATCAATTTTACTGTCTAGGGTTCAGTCGCGTTTTTTATCGGTCTAAACAGTCAATAATTTTTTTGCTAGTGTCCATGCGATACATAATGGTCCTTCATTGCCAGATAGTTGAATCCTAGAGAAGTTAGTGCGAATATTTAAAAGATAATTAAAGACATTTTAACGTGCATTTAAGAACAATTTTGTACGCGTCTTTTTTTAAACGAAATTTTCTGCTGTTGGTGCGCAAGATTGGTTGCTGCCGCAAGTTTTAAATTTCATTGTCTCCTGGAGCTCGCTATTCTGTGCTGCTGGTGCTCGAGTTTCATGTTGCTGCTGCTGTTCGAGATACGTTTGTCTGGTGTTCGAGTTTTTTTCTACTGGTGGCGTCCTGCTGAAAACAACGAGGGAGCAACGCTTTAACAAAAGGTGTGTGGCATTTCAATAACTTTTATTATTTTATTTGATCTATCCTTGTAGATTATAATATTGTATAATATATCGTGTGTTGTATATTATTCAAATAAAATACTTTTCAACATGAGTAAATTCAAAGTCTCAAATTTAATTGATTTAATTGATTATAAGGCATATTTAGCTTTGGATAAGTTTAACAAATCTATTCATATGACTGAAGCGCGATTAAAGAATTTAGAGCAATCGTTTGAGGGAGCTAGAGGGTTGCATCAAAAAATTATTGCAGCTCCTGGTGATGATGCAAAAATTAAATGCATGGACGATTTGAACTATACTATAAGTACTCTTCTGACTTAAAAACACAATTACAACAAACAGATTATTAAAGTCATCTATTGCATTCTAGACTAAAGAATCTACTTGGGAAATTGAAGTATTTGCCGATACCTGATGATGTTGAAGGAAGGCGTCCGCTAGGATTTCAGATATTTCTTCATTGGTGATGGCAAGCCTACTTGAAACTTCGAGTTGGGGAATTTGCTAGTTTTTCTTTCTCAGAATTTTAGACAAGTTCCAGAAAGGTTTGGAACCTTTACCCAAAGAAGAAAGTCTTTTGTTTCATTTTTTTTTCTATAATTTGCACGTGTTAAAGGGGATATGAATACCCTTATACTAATTTTTAGAACACGTGCGTTTTGTGGAAAGGGGAAGAGAAAGACAGAGTGGTGTAGTTTGAAACTCAGGTGGTATTAAGTTTCTGTAAACTCCAAGGGTGGCTGTCCAGATAACTGGGGAGTATTTTGTTTGTTTTCGCTATTATTTTCATTGCTTATGATTCACAGTATTTTTTTCCGTCCTCCTGATGTCATCATCACGATCAAGTTGCATTTTAGCCATATGACCACCCTGCTGCCAGTGCTATGCCTTCACTGTGCCTGCCTGATTGACTTGGAGAAGGCCTTCGAAACCGTAAGCAAACCACTGCTGTACATACTTTATAACATGCTCACCAGTAGACAGTTCATTGTCAAAAATGGCAATGTTACTTCTGCTGGAACCTTTCAAATTAAAAATGGTCTGCAACAAGGTGCGGTTAATTCACCGATCCTTTTCAACAATTGCACGAGCGATCTCATAGGATCACTTCACCATGCCATAGCGTACGCAGACGACTTGATTGCGTACAGATCAGGACCAAAAATCGAGGTCATTGTAATTCTCTTGCAACGTGACTTCGATAAGATTCAGCGATATTGCGATGACTGGAAGTTGAAGATCAACTTCCAGAATTCGGAAACCATTCTGTTTAGGACGCCGTTGTCTGGTGCCTGTAGGGATACCAGAAACAATTGGCGAAAGTTCTCAATCGTGGGACCACACGGACAACCACTTGCGAGTCGAAGTGTAGTTAGATACCTGGGGCTCTGATTAGAATAATAGCTATATTTTAACAAACATATAGATGCTGCTCTGGCCAGAGCCAAAGGTGCTTTTGCCCTTACAAAGAGACTTTTTTATAGCAAGCAACTCGATGGAAGGGTAAAGGTAATCTGCTACATGGGCCTCATTAGGCCCATGCTCGTATATGGATGCCCCGTGTGGTTCAACGTGGGAGCAAGCTTGTTGGAAAAGATTCGGGTGTTTGAGAGGGCTTTCCTTCGGGCTTGCGTTCAGTTGTACAGAACACCAGAGTTCCAGTACATAAAATTCTATCCCAATGAGGTCCTATACAACATGGCTAACTTAATAAGAGTGGATAATTTCGTTATCAAGCTGATTCGAAGGCACATTGCAAGAGCAATGAGCTCGTCGAACAACCTGATCTCTGGGGCTTATTACCCCAATTACGAGTATCACGAGAGAGTGCGCCTTAACGGCTTTGTTCCCCCAGAGGCTTTCCTCTATTTTGATAAGAAAGGTCTGATCCAGGACAGATTGGCAGTGCTGCTAATCTTCCACGTTGCTCGGACAGTTATGGATAGGCGACTCAACTACGACAGAGACGTTGCATACGGCAGTGTGGAGCGTCTCCTGTTTAGTAGGGCGGTATCGGGTCGCGACATTTATAACGTACAACGTCAGTACGGTCGTTTCTGGTGGCTAGCTGAAAGAGAGGAAACTCCTTCGTCGTTTCCTCCTAATCCAGGGTAGCCTGTTGCATGTTTTAGGTTGGCTGTTTGTTGTCCATGACCGACTTACATAGTTTAAGGTTTAGGTAGTGTAAGCAGGTTGTAGGTAATATTTTAACAATAAAAAAATAAAAAAAAAATAAAAAAATAAAAAAATATGAATCCACAGCACTTGGATGCAAAAATACAAAAAAAAAAAAAAAACACAAAAAACATAAAAAAAAAATATAAAAAAACAGCACTCGATAAAAAAAAAAAAACAAACCAAAAAATAAATTTACGTATAAAAATACGTAAGGTAGAATAAGATAGGCTAATTTAGAATAGGTAGTTTAAGATTTACATTAAGGTAGATTTGTAAGTTTTATATATAAGAACATTAAAAAAAAAAGTTTATATACTAAGTTTTTTCGTCTGAGTAAAAATTTTTCTTAGTAGTAATAGCCAATAGAATAATAAAATAAATAAATAAAGAATCTTAAGTTAGTTACGTCGAAAGACATAGTTTTAAATATTAGGCTTAACTTAGAGCGCCCGCATAGGGCCAGTAAATTAGAATCAGAATAGTTAAGTTAGTTGAGCTATATTTAAGCGTTTTTTGTCTAGCAATTAAGTTACAATGAATTTAATAAAAATGCATTAAAAATGAAAAAAAAAAGGTAGTGAACCGTATTAATAATTAATAGAATAATAAAATAAATAAATGAGGAATCTAAAGTTAGTTACGTCGAAATACGTAGTTTTAAATATTAGGCTTAACTTAGAGCGCCCGCATAGGGCCAGTAAATTAGAATAAGAATAGTTAAGTTAGTTAAGCTAGTTTTAAGCGTTTTTTGTCTAGCAATTAAGTTACAATGAATTTAATAAAAATGCATTAAAAATGAAAAAAAAAGATAGTGAACCGTATTAATAATTAATAGAATAATAAAATAAATAAATAAGGAATCTAAAGTTAGTTACGTCGAAATACATAGTTTTAAATATTAGGCTTAACTTAGAGCGCCCGCATAGGGCCAGTAAATTAGGATATGAATAGTTAAGTTAGTTAAGCTAGTTTTAAGCGTTTTCTGTCTAGCTATAAGTTTACTTAATTACCCAATAAAAATGCATTATAAATGAAAAAAAAAGCGTTACGACTTCAAATCCATCAAGTGGTGGTTCGAATCCTATACCGAACAAATTGAAAGTTTTTTTTTCAATTTAAGTAGAAAAATAAAAAAAAATATTATAGAACGCAGTATCCAGAACATAAGAGTCTGAGATACATCCACTGCTGCAAAATACTAAGAGCACTTTTCATAAATAAAAAGGTTCAATTAGTATTACGAATATTATAGTAGCTTAGACTAAATCGATAGTAGCTCTCCTCTTTAAGATTAAAGAAGGTTGATGCTACTTGGAATAGCTAATCATACAATGTAAAAGCAATCTGGTAAAGTAAAAAAAAAAAACCTGGCCAGGTAAATAAGAATAGAAAGAAAAAAAAACCTGGCCAGGTAATAAAAAGAAAGATTAAAAAGAAAAAAAAAAGAAGGACTGAAATCTAGCATAGTTGGACTACAGAAGAAAATAAAAAAATGTTTTAAACCTTTTAAAAATCTATTAAACTTTAAAAAAAATTTTCTTTTTTAAAAAAATTCTTGTAAAATATGGAGTCTATGAAACTGGTAAAGCAACCTGATAAATTTTTTTATAAAATATTGGGTATAGGCATATTTTTTTAAGTATATGGCAGTTTAATTTTGTTTTGATTTTTATCCAATATTATTTTAAAATATTAGCTTTTTATCTTTATATTTTTCCAGTGTCTAAAAAATACACTGAAACCCGCATTTCCTACACTACTCTTACCCAGGGAATATCACAGTTGTTGACTTTTAAGATATTTATTATTAAGAAACAATTCTTGCTCTTTCTTGTAAAAAAAAAAAATTGAGTCTTTTCAGCATTGATTTTAATTTTCCAGTGATTATAGTACTCGAAGATGGTGTTTAATGCATTTTGTAAATTAGCCTCTATAGCATATCCATATTAATCAGACGAATTGCAGTATCGTCTGCATACATCGCAATTTCACAATTTGGGATAGTGGGAAAGTCAGACATTATAGAGAGTTGGCGCCAATACAGATCCCTGATGAACCCGTGCTGGAACTATTCTTTGGCTGGAGAAATTTTTATTAATGAATACGGTGAAGTATCGGTCCGTCAGAAAACTTTGGATAAGTTTAATCAAATGAGGAAGGCATTCGCAATTGATCAGTTTATAAAGAAGACCTTGCTGCCACACTGTGTCGAAAGCTTTTTGGACATCGAGAAGTACTAGACCAGTCTATTGCTTCGCTGCTAATTTTGCTTTCACATGCTTGCAAATTCTAAGAATTTGTTGAGACGTATTGTGTTGTTTTATAAACCCAAACTGTTGAGATGGAATGACATTTTTTTCATGAAGAAATAAAAGAAGCTTATTCGTTATAACTTTCTCCAAGATTTTGCTGCAAGTGCTTTAGTCTATTAAGCTACTTGACATGTTTGGGGATTTTCCACATTTTAGAATGGGTACTACCTTGGCCATTTTCCATTTTTTTTGGGAAATACTATAATTTTAGACACGAATTGATTATGAACCTTAGCAGTCGGAGGCCAGTTAATGGTAGTTGCTTTAAGACCAAATTGTTGATTTCATCTAGACCAGGTGATTTGTGGTTCTTTAGATCAAAGACAATGTCTTTAACCTCTTCAATAGAGACATCTATTGGCAGAGTTTCAGACTTTCGGTGTTGCAACAAATCAAAGGCAAGCAGTGCGTGTGTCGTTGGTAGTTTATGCGCGCACATCAACTAGCCGACACAACAAATGTACGCGGGGGTGTGTTGGTGGTCAGCTAGAGGAACTGGGCAATGACCGATTGCAGTGACGATGACGGTGGTTTCTTCATAGCAGTGCATGGACCTGGACTAGATGCGGGATTCGGAGTTCAACAAACGCGATGTAATGCCAAGGCCATTGAATCTGCTGCTTTCTTTGCAACCATTTGCGATAAAGGTTATTATTCTCAAAGTTACCAGCACCGAAGTTAGTCTGTTCAAATAAAGAGTTAACAAAATAATAATTTGGCCTTTTAATTTTGTGTTCGGTTTTACTGTCTAGGGTTCAGTCGCGTTTTTTATCGGTCTAAACAGTCAATAATTTTTTTGCTAGTGTCCATGCGATACATAATGGTCCTTCATTGCCAGATAGTTGAATCCTAGAGAAGTTAGTGCGAATATTTAAAAGATAATTAAAGACATTTTAACGTGCATTTAAGAACAATTTTGTACGCGTCTTTTTTTAAACGAAATTGTCTGCTGTTGGTGCGCAAGATTGGTTGCTGCCGCAAGTTTTAAATTTCATTGTCTCCTGGAGCTCGCTATTCTGTGCTGCTGGTGCTCGAGTTTCATGTTGCTGCTGCTGTT
Organism: Pocota personata; assembly: GCA_963082735.1. Lineage (NCBI taxonomy): Eukaryota > Metazoa > Arthropoda > Insecta > Diptera > Syrphidae > Pocota > Pocota personata. The sequence goes on along the minus strand of OY720429.1, from coordinate 133,367,217 downwards.
CGAGATACGTTTGTCTGGTGTTCGAGTTTTTTTCTACTGGTGGCGTCCTGCTGAAAACAACGAGGGAGCAACGCTTTAACAAAAGGTGTGTGGCATTTCAATAACTTTTATTATTTTATTTGATCTATCCTTGTAGATTATAATATTGTATAATATATCGTGTGTTGTATATTATTCAAATAAAATACTTTTCAACATGAGTAAATTCAAAGTCTCAAATTTAATTGATTTAATTGATTATAAGGCATATTTAGCTTTGGATAAGTTTAACAAATCTATTCATATGACTGAAGCGCGATTAAAGAATTTAGAGCAATCGTTTGAGGGAGCTAGAGGGTTGCATCAAAAAATTATTGCAGCTCCTGGTGATGATGCAAAAATTAAATGCATGGACGATTTGAACTATACTATAAGTACTCTTCTGACTTAAAAACACAATTACAACAAACAGATTATTAAAGTCATCTATTGCATTCTAGACTAAAGAATCTACTTGGGAAATTGAAGTATTTGCCGATACCTGATGATGTTGAAGGAAGGCGTCCGCTAGGATTTCAGATATTTCTTCATTGGTGATGGCAAGCCTACTTGAAACTTCGAGTTGGGGAATTTGCTAGTTTTTCTTTCTCAGAATTTTAGACAAGTTCCAGAAAGGTTTGGAACCTTTACCCAAAGAAGAAAGTCTTTTGTTTCATTTTTTTTTTCTATAATTTGCACGTGTTAAAGGGGATATGAATACCCTTATACTAATTTTTAGAACACGTGCGTTTTGTGGAAAGGGGAAGAGAAAGACAGAGTGGTGTAGTTTGAAACTCAGGTGGTATTAAGTTTCTGTAAACTCCAAGGGTGGCTGTCCAGATAACTGGGGAGTATTTTGTTTGTTTTCGCTATTATTTTCATTGCTTATGATTCACAGTATTTTTTTCCGTCCTCCTGATGTCATCATCACGATCAAGTTGCATTTTAGCCATATGACCACCCTGCTGCCAGTGCTATGCCTTCACTGTGCCTGCCTGATTGACTTGGAGAAGGCCTTCGAAACCGTAAGCAAACCACTGCTGTACATACTTTATAACATGCTCACCAGTAGACAGTTCATTGTCAAAAATGGCAATGTTACTTCTGCTGGAACCTTTCAAATTAAAAATGGTCTGCAACAAGGTGCGGTTAATTCACCGATCCTTTTCAACAATTGCACGAGCGATCTCATAGGATCACTTCACCATGCCATAGCGTACGCAGACGACTTGATTGCGTACAGATCAGGACCAAAAATCGAGGTCATTGTAATTCTCTTGCAACGTGACTTCGATAAGATTCAGCGATATTGCGATGACTGGAAGTTGAAGATCAACTTCCAGAATTCGGAAACCATTCTGTTTAGGACGCCGTTGTCTGGTGCCTGTAGGGATACCAGAAACAATTGGCGAAAGTTCTCAATCGTGGGACCACACGGACAACCACTTGCGAGTCGAAGTGTAGTTAGATACCTGGGGCTCTGATTAGAATAATAGCTATATTTTAACAAACATATAGATGCTGCTCTGGCCAGAGCCAAAGGTGCTTTTGCCCTTACAAAGAGACTTTTTTATAGCAAGCAACTCGATGGAAGGGTAAAGGTAATCTGCTACATGGGCCTCATTAGGTCCATGCTCGTATATGGATGCCCCGTGTGGTTCAACGTGGGAGCAAGCTTGTTGGAAAAGATTCGGGTGTTTGAGAGGGCTTTCCTTCGGGCTTGCGTTCAGTTGTACAGAACACCAGAGTTCCAGTACATAAAATTCTATCCCAATGAGGTCCTATACAACATGGCTAACTTAATAAGAGTGGATAATTTCGTTATCAAGCTGATTCGAAGGCACATTGCAAGAGCAATGAGCTCGTCGAACAACCTGATCTCTGGGGCTTATTACCCCAATTACGAGTATCACGAGAGAGTGCGCCTTAACGGCTAGCGTACGCAGACGACTTGATCGCGTACAGATCAGAGCCAAAAATCGAAGTTGAAGATCAACTTCCAGAAATCGGAAACCATTCTTTTTAGGACGCTGTTGTCTGGTGCCAGTAGAGATACCAAAAAGAATTGGCGAAAGTTCTCAATAGTTGGACCGCACGGACAGCCACTTACGTGTCGAAGTGCAGTCAGATACCTGGGGCTCTGGTTAGACCAATATCTATATTTTAACAAACATATAGATGCTGCTCTGGCCAGAGCCAAAGGTGCTTTTGCCCTTACAAAGAGACTTTTTTTATAGCAAGCAACTCGATGCAAGGGTAAAGGTAATCTGCTACATGGTCCTCATCCGGCCCATGCTCGTATGTGGTTCAACGTGGGAGCAAGCTTAGTGGAAAAGATTCGGGTGTTTGAGAGGGTTTGCCTTCATTTATACAGAACACCGGAGTCCCAGTACATAAAATTATATCCCAATGAGGTCCTATACAACAGGGCTAATCTAATAAGAGTGGATAATTTCGTTATCAAGCTGATTCGAAGGCACTTTGCAAGAGCAATGAGCTCGACGAACAACCTGATCTCTGGGGCTTATTACCCCAATTATGAGTGTTACGAGAGAGTGCGCCTTAACGGCTTTGTTCCCCAGAGGCTTTCCTCTATTTTGATGAGAAAGATCTGATCCAGGACAGATTGGCAGTGCCGCTAATCTTCCACGTTGCTCGGACAGCTGTGGATAGGCGACTCAACTACGACAGAGAAGTTGCACACGGCAGTGTGGAGCGTCTCCGGTTTAGTAGGGCGGTATCGGGTCGTGATGTTGAGGACGTACAGCGTCAGTACGGTCATTTCTGGTGGCTAGCCGAAAGAGAGGAAACTCCTTCGTCGTTTCCTCCCTAATCCAGGGTAGCCTGTTTGAGGTTTAAAGTTGGCTGTTCTTGCCTATGGCCGACTTACATAGTTTAGGTTTAGGTATTTCAGATATATTGTGTATAGTTAAAAAATTAAAAATTTATAACAGCACTTGGATAAAAAAAAAAAAAAAAAAAAAAAAAAAAAAAAGCACAAAAAAAAAAAAAGTACGTATATAATTACGTAAGGTAGAATAAGATAGATTAAGGTAGAATAAGATATTTTAAGATTTATTTTAAAGTAGTTTATAAGTTTTATATATAAGAATACAAAAAAAAAGTTAATTTACTAAGTATTTTTTATCTATTTTTCTTAGTAAAAAGCAAAAATAAAATAATGAAATAAATAAAAAATGTATGTACGTTACGTCGAAAGACATAGTTTTAAGTATTAGGTTTAACTTAGAGCGCCCGCATAGGGCCAGTAAGTTAGAATAAGAATAGTTAAGTTAGTTAAGCTAGTTTTAAGCGTTTTGTCTAGCATGTAAGTTAATAAATTGATTAATAAAAATGCGCTAAAAATTAAAAAAATGTTATGCCTTCACAGTAGAGTTGACTTAGCTTTCGCAAGTGATCGACTTTTTTATTTATTTCATGCGAAATAAATAGATGATTCTTGACATCAGGATTCGAACCGTGAATCAACAGCGTGACAGGCGATGATGTTACCACTACACCAAGGCCACCCTCTAAATCGAAGATTGCAGATGCTATCAATCGATTTAGGGATTTCATTTCAATGAGACCTTCTGTTCTTCCAAAGTCTTCTACATCGATTTCTCTTTTTTATTAAGTTTAGTATATAGCGGGGAAGTACTATAACTCGTTTCCTTATATTTTTAATTGGGACCGAAAAGCGGACACTGTTCAAAAGATTGTGTTCAACAAATTCTGTACTCTGGTCACCTGTTGCGTGCAACTAACACCTGATGACTCTGTGGAGTAATTACGAATTCTTGACGTAAAGTGAGATCTAAACAAATCCCAGTTAGCCTTCTTATAGTCCAAAAATGTTTTGAGCAGGAGTGCACAAGATCCTACATTCAACTGGGAGATGGTCTGAAATCAGTCTGTTTATGGCAAATGGCTGAGTTAGACTATTTGGGACATTTGTTATGAATATGTCTAGAGTTGAAGGAGAAAATCTTGTACCAGGTGGGGCTGCTGGGATACAAAAGCTGCACTGGATATCTTAACATTAAGTCATGTAATGCATTACCCCACGAATTTGCTTTTAAGCATCCCCATGAGCGATTCTGTTTAAGTCAAATATTAAGACAAAAGTATCGTAACAGAATAGTCTTCGCAAGTCATTTCTAAAGTTATAAATGTTTTGTGGGTTAGAATTTTTACCAGGGAAGTAAACCGAAAAGACTTATAGTTTTAAAGAATTTGAGAGTGTTATTTCCACACCAATTGTTTCTATTACCCTCGTACTCACTAAAGGTAACAGAGAATGCTTAATTCCTTTCTTTATGACGATGGCTACACCGCCGCCACTTCTATTTAGGCGATCCAGTCTATACACGGTATAATTATTATTATTTGATAAATTAGAACTACTATTAAGCCACGTTTCAGAAACAAGACATATATCAACATCACCAGCACAGAGAAAATTTAAAAATCCAGTACATTTTTTACGAATACCTCTGGCGTTCCGAGAGACTAATTTTAAGGAATTATTTCTGTTACTTGACATTAGAATAAAGATATTTTGTAGATACCTGTGCAATAATATTGAATTGTTCTGCCTTAGATTTGCAGCTTCCCAGACGAGAGATCACCGATCTATGAGAGGACAATTACTCCTCAGAGAACAAGGTAGGCGAAATCTCTTTCGCTGAATTGGAGTAACTAGTTGTTGGCAGGCGAAATCTCTTTCGCTGAATTGGAGTAGCTGGTTATTGCATTCGCACAAACTGTGGGTACTTGTGATGGTTGCTGATATATTGAAGTTGCGTTTTTGTTTTTTTTCGATGAATTCTCTCTTGACTAGTATTTTGAACGACTTATGCAGACTGGATCGGTTAAACGATGGTTACCTTTGTAGTTCGCACACTTGAGAATACCAACAGAAAAACAATCTGAAGTTTTGTGGTTAGCAGAGCAATTAGCACAATAAGTCTAACATTACAATTCTTTTCGCCATGCCCGAACATTTGGCAATTTCGGCATTGGGTGACTTTATTTTTAAAACGGCGTTGAAATTTCCATCTGACTTGGGTGTGAAGAATTGTTTTAATATTTTTTACGTAAGTCTGAGAGGCGTATCGAACCATTTTCTAAATAAACAATATAGAACACATCTTGGAAAGTTTCGTGATTTTTTTAAATTATTTTAATGGCTTTACACTTAAGACCAAGAGAGATTAACTCAGTTTTAAGAGAATCGCTATCTAGTTCATCCAAGCCAAACAACATCACTTTGAAAGACCGTTAACTCTTCAAATCATGGGTGAAAAATTGACATTTATTTTCTTTTAATGCATTGCAAACTTTTGTAAAAGAGTTTATTGATCCACAGAAAATTTTTATTCCGATCGATATTTAGCGAACCGAATAATCAGCGATATTAAAATCCTTTAGCAGTTTCTGGATGAAATCACTATTTTTTTTGTAGGGCCTTTATAGGTGGTATGACAATTTTCTTAGGGGTCGGCCGATTTGGCAAGTTCACTTCTTCTTCATTATCAGAATCAGCTAAACATTGTAATGGAATCCAATAATTACTGTTTGAGTTCACACTACGCGACGCCATGTTTGACGGAATGGTTTTTCTTGTTTTATTGATAGAGGATGCAAGATCCTCATCACTTTTGGAACGCGGACGCTTTAGAATTTTCACTGATGTAAGCAACACTGGTGAGAAAATAAGTACGTACTTGGGAGATATGTCCTACACGGTTAAGAACATGCGATATTGTTGGTGTTCGTAGATATTGAGTATACGTTCGACACTCTTTTTCCATGAATTAAACTCTGGGCTTTTCTGATATTTTTCCACATTAGACAAATTTTTCTCGTAAGGTTGCTAATATCGTTATTAATGTCCAATGCGGGATTCATGATCGAGTTAAACATTTGTCATCCTTGTATTTGTAGTGTTTCTGTCACTAGTCTTGTTATGAGCTAAACCACATTGTCATCGGGAGGCGGGAGGAATAGCAACATGTTCTGCCGGTAAGGCTTAGCGAGCTGGTCCAATTAAATTGTTTGGGTTCGACATTTTAAATTTTATTTATTTACTTTTTTTTTTTTTTTTGATTTGTTACTTTAATTACTTAAAATATGATAACAAAGTACATACATATATTGAAAATTAAGAAAAAGTAGTGAGATTTGTATTTCTAATTTAAAAAATAGTGATAATGTCACTTCATAAAAGAAAATTCATTGATATGTGGGGTGAATAGTATTTCAATAATTAATTTCAAGAAATTGCACACTTTTGTAATACAATCAATGCAAACCATACAAGTTTTGTTTGGTAGGCAATACCCCAGCAACTTATTCCGTACTGTAATTTTGACTCAAACATTCCAAAATATACCGCTTTTAAAGTGTTGTGGTCACAGAATTTTCTGAGACGATAGAAGCTTCGGACAGTTGAACGTAGACATTTTATTTTAAAATTGAAATATGTTCCGACTAAATTATATTTTGGTCAATTAGGTATTACCCAAATATTTAAACTGATTTACCATTTCAATTTTAAAACAATGCGTGTCACATAGTGATTGTTCATTAAAAACAGCGCTTGTAGTCGTGGAGGTGCTGCGATCTTCATTCACAAAGACTTGCGATATAAGGCCATGTACAGCGGTGAAGTGCGGAGATTCCAGGAGCTGGAAGCATGTATCGTGTGCATTGCTCCCCGTAGTGGAAAGAGGATGTACATGGTCGCGGTCTACGCATCTGGTGCTACTCAAACTACTTCATTTATTATAGAGCTCGAGACACTTTTTCGATGTCTAAGGCTGGAGTCGGAGGAGAATTATTTCCTCATGGCCGGATTTTTAAACGCCAAACATAGCGATTGGGGAAATAACATACCAAATTCTAGGGGTGCACCACACCAACTTCTGAACCAAAGGTGTCAGCAGTAACATCAGCAAAAATAATAGAAAATGAAAATGCCAAGAGAAAATTAAGTCAAGAAAAAAGTATTTCTCAAAATGAGCAAAGGCTACAAAAAGAATTAACGCAAGTAAACAATGCGTTTATAGAATCAAATAATTTGAATAGAAATTTAAACGAAACAATTAAAAACTTGCAAATTATATATAACAAATCTAGAAAATAAATTAAAATCGAAAGAAAACGAATTACAAAACAAATAGCCGGAGAATATTCAAGATATCCACAGCACTCCTCGGCAAAATGTGGAAAAACTAATATATGCAACAGATGAAGAAGAATTGGCAAAAGAAACAGAGTGGATTAGAGATACTCAGAGAGTAAAAAAGAGGAAACTTAACAATTCAATTCCTCCCCCTAAAGATACAGAATCTGCAGAATTAAACACCCAAAAGAAATTGAAAAAGACTCCACCACCACCTCCAATAATAATTGATGAGGTAATTAGCTATGACAATTTGTATGAAAAGATAAAATCAGTCACGCTGGTAGAAAATTTCGATCTAAAAATCATCAACAAAAACAATATACGACTAAATCTCGAAGACGGAGAAATCTACAGAAGTTTCACGGCCTTACTAAATGAAGAAAACTATGCTTGGCACTCCTACGAAAATAAGCAAATCAGGCCCATTAGAGTAATGGCTAAAAATCTGCACCACTCATGCAAGCCTGAAAATATAACTACAAATCTTAAATCTAAAGGTTTCAAGATTATTGATGCTACAATTAAGCTCAAGCGGGAAAACAAGGAACCTCTAAACATGTTTATGTTAACATTCAGTGCAGAAGAAGAGATAGAAAAGGTTTATCAAATCAAAAACATCCTGGGATGCAGAGTTGAAATTGAACCTCTTAAAAAATCAAAATTAGTACCTCAATGCCAGCAATGCCAGGCATATGGGCATACGCAAAAATATTGCAATAGACAGGTAAGATGTGTGAAATGCGCTGGAAAACACCACACAACAGAATGCACAAAGCCTCAAAATGTGCAGCCTAAGTGCGTGCACTGCGGGGAACCCCACCCCGCAAGTTATCGGGGGTGCACTGTTGCCATAGAACTGCAGAATATCTTAAATAAAAAACTAAACACCAAAAACAAAATTCTTGATAAAAAACAAGAATCACCAGATAATATTAAAGTAGATGTGGAACTATCAAAACTAGAGATTAAAAAACCCATTGCAAAAGAAAACAAAAAACCCATTGCAAAAGAAAACACAAAACCGAACGCTAAAGAAACCAGCGCGGGTATAATGTCATATGCTCAAGTGGTTGCACATAAAAAACAGCATGCTATGCAGAAAAAGGACCAACCTGAGTGTAACCAACAAAAGACTCAACCAAGCAATGATATGAATCAAACACTACAACTGATCCTAACCAAACTTAATGCACTAGATATGCGACTTAAAAAGTTAGAAAATACCAAGAACAAAGTACCTAAGTATAATCATGGATCAAAATCTTAAAGTGATATGTTGGAATGCAAATGGTCTCCTGCAACATCAACAGGAATTGCAGGTGATTCTTGAAACAAATAACATAGACATTTGTCTAATCTCAGAAACCCATTTTACAAAACACACGCAAACAAAATTTAAAAAACTACAAAATCTACCACACCGCTCACCCTGAAAACACAGCTAAGGGTGGAAGTGCAGTAATAGTAAAAAATAATATACAACAATATGAGGAATTGAAGTATATAAAAGAGAAAATACGAGCTACAGCAGTGTGTATAAAAGCTAAGCATAAAAAAATTAATATCGTTGCTATTTACTGTCCTCCAAAACATTCAATTAAAAAAGAAGAATATTCAGATTTTTTTAAAAACTAGGAAACAGATACATAATAGGTGGAGATTTTAATGCCAAAAACCTTAACTGGGGATCCAGATTAACAACATCGAGAGGAAAAGAACTTTATGCTGCTATTCAAAAACATCAATGCGAAATTCTCTCGACAGGAAGGCCCACGTTCTGGCCTACAGACAAAAATAAGATACCAGATCTAATTGATTTTTTCATAATCAAAAATTTGTCAAGCAGTTATATACACATAGATGAGTTCGAGTATCTAAGCTCTGACCATTCACCTATAATTCTCCAAATGAGTGAACATATAATTAAAAATATAAATATTAAAACCTTAACAAATAACAGAACAGATTGGCAAGCCTTCAAGCTGAACTTAACGAGTAAAATAGATTTAATGATACCCCTTATAACCAAAAATGATGTAGAAAAAGAACTGCATAAGTTGGTCAGCGATATTCAGCAATCGGCCTGGGAAAGCACACCCGCCCTAAAGAGAAAGAACACAAAAAGAAACTACACGAAAGAAATAAAAGATTTAGTAGCAGATAAAAGACGAGCAAGAAGAACGTGGCAGAAAACAAGAGCTCCACAACATAAAGCCAAGCTAAACAACCTCTGTCAACAACTAAGAAGAGAAATTAAAAAATTTAAGGAAGATTCAATGAAAAGGTACCTCAGAGGGTTAACAGCTGAATACGTAACTAATTACTCTCTATGGAAAGCAATCAAAGCAACTGATGGAAACTGGGCAAGAAGCGATGAGGACAAAACCATTCTCTTCGCAGACTACCTATTTAAACCACCAGTTGAAAATGGAAATATACAACCTACGTTAATAGGTCCTTCAGAAGAAGAAAGCGAAGAAATTCTGCTCACAACTCCTAATGAAATTTACAACTTAATTAAGCATGAAATAAATGCAAAGAAAAGTCCTGGATATGAAATTATATCTGGTGTCGTACTAAAGAACTTACCAAGGAAGGCAATAATAAAAATAACAAATTTAATAAATGCCACATTTAAGCTTAAATATGTGCCTAGTTTGTGGAAGGTTGCTGACGTCCTAATGATTCCCAATCCTGGTAAACCGCCAAATGAAGTGTCATCTTACAGACCTATCTCGTTATTGCCAATGATATCAAAAGTGTTTGAGAAAGTACTCGCAAAGCGTTTAAATAAAATAATTGAAAGGAAAAAGCTGATTCCGAACCATCAATTTGGTTTTCGAAGGCAGCACTCTACGATACAACAGGTACACAGAATTACGAATAAAATCGAAGAAGCACTAGAAAGTTTGCTCGGCTGTATTCTTAGATGCGGCGCAGGCCTTTGATAACGTATGGCACGAAGGACTTATCTATAAACTGAGATGTATGTTGCCAAATCAATATGCTTCTATTCTGAAATCGTATCTAGATTTCAGAATAAATCAACAGAGTACTTATTCAAATCTAAGACAAATAAAGGCCGGCGTACCGCAAGGTAGTGTACTGGGCCCAATATTATACTTATTATATACTAGTGATATTCCTAAATTAGAAAACCACACTATGGCAACATTCGCAGATGATACTGCAATACTAGCAGTAGGAAGAACCAATGAAGAATCCATAGAAAAACTACAAATTGGCATAAACAAAATCTGTGAATGGACTAATAAGTGGAGAATCAAATTTAACAAATCTAAGTCAGTCCATGTTGACTTTACTAATAAAAAAATTGAATATATACCAATTATTATAAACCAAAAAAATAGTTCCATGCGCTAATACAGCGAAATATTTAGGTATGACTCTAGATGCAAAGTTGAGATGGAAAGAGCACGTAAAAAAGAAAAAAGAAGAGTTAGAAATCAAATATAGAAAACTGCACTGGCTGATAGGAAGAAACTCATCCGTATCAATTGGAAATAAAGTGCTTTTATGTAATCAAATTCTGAAACCAACATAAACATATGGAATCCAACTATGGGGTTGTGTCAAAAAGACAAACATAGACAAAATACAACGTTTCCAAAATAAGGTGCTTAGAAATATAGTAAATGCACCTGGTACATAAGAAATACTGACCTTCATCGAGACATGAAGGTAGAAAGTGTATCTGCAGAAATTCTAAAACATGCAAAAAAACACAAAGAAAAGCTAGAAGAGCATATAAACATAGATGCAAGAAAACTAATGCATAATGAAAATCAATTACGAAGGCTTAAAAGAACAAAACCTCTCGATTTAACTTAATATAAGAAAAATAAAAATGTATATACTTGCTTATAAATACATACACACTCGAAATAAAGGGTCACCAGGGGGTGTAACTCATACAAAGCCTAAGATGTCAGAAAAAAATTGTTTATTAGTCCAAGTGACTAGATCGCAATTATGTGGGAGATGGTTTTAGTCGGTAAAAATCCGGCATGCTGATTACTCGGATCATCAGTATCTTTTGAAGATCTCCCCTTCCTCTAAAAAAAGAAAAAAAAAAAAAAATTCTAGGGGGAACTTACTATTCAATGGGTGGGATCAACGCAATGTATAGACTCGATTTGATAGCTACAGATAGTCCGTCGTTTCCTAGAAGCAGCTCCTATCTGGATCTTATGCTGTTCGACGTGCGGTTACAACTGACCGACACGGACCGACAAACCCTAAACTGCCTTCACACATTTGTGTACGACAGAGACCATTGCGGTCTCAGTGCCGTAATAATGATTCCCAACGAAATTGCGGAGTTGGAGGAGTTTGTCCAAACATATTCCTAAAATTATAGAAGGACGCGCTGGACTCGCTTCTCCAGAACTATGACGAGAGCACTCTCCTTGAATTCGCTCCACCCACCGTCCAATGCGCAACAATCGACGCACTACACCAACAAAAAGTAGACTCCTGTCAAGACTCAAAACCTTGTACAGAGAGTTTACGGACAGGCAAAACTCGGAGGTTAGGACACTGAAGTCGTTGATTAAAAATCTCCAACAGTTAATTAGAAAAAATTACAAACTCACTGTAAATCTGCATTGGAACAACAAAATTCGCGCTGTAAAATCCAACAACCCGAGTATGTTCCCGCAAACAAACAAATTTTTTCGGAAAAATAATCAAAACGACCTGCCGTGTCTTAAGATCCCTCGAACGACGAACAACGAACAAATACTAATAACAGCAGGCATAGATCCCTGGAACGCTGTCGATGATGACAACTGTTTCATGATCGAAGATCCGCAGGAGAAAGTAGAGGCTATAGGAGCGACCTTCCAGGAAGTGTACAAGGTGAATGATAGCAATTGCCTGAACCACGACCTGGTAAATCGAGTTCGTGTGCACAACGTCTACCTTCGAAATGATATACAGCACTGGCGATCACAGAACATAGGTTTTACCGAGTTCAATGACGATAACATGGCAAATATTGTCGTCGCCGATGAAGGGTTACATCCCCCGTTCATATCCAAGGTGGAGTTCCAAACGATCTTCGACTCACTGAGAAGGAAGAAATCAGTAGTATGCTTCGACATCTCCCTCTAGAAGCGGTGGACATTTAAACTACCCTGTTTAACAATGTGCTGAATAATGCACATTATCCAGCGCAAAAGAGGTAAATATACATCCAATCCGACGAATCTCCGGTCGATAAGTCTCCTTCCGAACATCAGCAAGGTATTCGAAAAAGTGGTCAATAGAGCCCTGAGTAAGTGGGTTGAGGACATGCATATAGTTCCGGATAACCAATTCCGTTTCAAGGCGGGTCATGAGACTGTACATGCCGCGTCTAAACTGGTATCTGATATTTAACGGAACAAAAGTAAGAAATAATGCACGGGTGCCTGCCTGGTGGACTTGGAGAATTCGTTCGATACCGTATGGCTAGAAGGACTCTTCATTGCGAAAAATGGTAATGTGACTTCTGCTGGGACGTTCGAAATCAAAAACGGTCTACAACAAGGTGCGGTTAATTCGCCGATTATCTTTAACATTTACACGAGTGATCTCGTAGGTTCTCTTCCCCATGTTACTGCGTATGCAGACGACTTGATCGCGTATAGGTCAGCACCAAAGATCGAGTTCATTGCAATACTCTTGCAGCGTGATTTCGATAAGATCAGCATATACTGCGACGACTGGAAGCTGAAGATCTTCCAGAAGACAGATAGTATTCTGTTTACAACGTCGTTACCTGGGGCCTCCAGGGATACCAGAAAGAATTGGCGAAAGTTCTCAATCGTGGGACAGCACGGGGAGCCATTAGCGATTCGAAGTGTGGTTAGGTACCTTGGGATCTGGCTAGATAAATATCTATTTTTTAACAAAAATGTAAATGCTGCTCTGGTCAGAGCCAGAGTTACTTTTACGCTTTTTGTTTTATAGCAACCAACTCGATGCAAGGGTGAAGGTAATCTGCTACATGGCCCTTATTCGACCCATGCTCGTATATGGATGTCCCGTGTGGTTCAAGGTGGGAGCAAGCTGGATGGAAAAAATTAGGGTGTTTGAGAGGGCTTGCCTTAGGGCTTGTCTTTAGTTGTACAGAACACGAAAGTCCCAGTACATAAAATTCTATTCTAATGATTTCCAGTATAACAGGGCGAACATAAACAGAGTGGATAAATTCCTGATCAATATGATTCGAAGGCACACTGCAAGAGCTATGTCTTCGACGAATAACCTGGTCTCTGGGGCATACTACTCTAATGATTTGTATCACGAAAGCGTGCGCCTTAACGGCTTCATCACCCCAGAGGCTTTCCTATATTTAGATAGAGAAGGTCTGATACAGGGTAGGGTAGCGGTGCCGCTAATCTACCATGTTGCCCGAAATGCTACGGACAGGCGACTCAACTACGACCGACACGTCGCACATGGCACCACGGAGCGTCTCCGGTTTAGTAGAGCGGTATCTAGCCGTGATATGGCAGATGAAGTAAAACAGCACCAGAAATTCTGGTGGCTCGGTGACGGAGGGGGAACTTTCTCGTCGTTTCCTTTTGATTCGGGGTAGTCTCACAAAGGGCAAAGTCGGTATAGCTTTTTATAGCCTGGCCGGCTTACATAGTTTTAAGGTCGGTTTAAGTATAGCTTTAAAAAGAAAAAACCTTATACATATGTTTATATGTGTGTATACTATATGTATATATGAAGGTATACAATCTATTTATATATATATATATATATATATATATGTGTTCGAATAAGGTGTGTAACTTGCACAATCTTTGCTGTATGAGGATAATTCCGACAACTTTACGACGAATGTAAAAAAGAAAAGACTAACTTGCTTGACGTTATAAATGATAACGAATTTTATTTCAGATTACTCTAATTCTTAATTTGACAATTCTATGTTTCTTGACAGTTTGTAATAGTAGCCTTTACTTTAGATTGACCATAATTGAATAAAAATTGAATTCTCATTGAACAATAATTAGCGAAGTGTTTCAATCATTTTATAAATATTTATTATATAATTTTAATATTCAGCTTAAACATTCTCCGGGACCGTGAACTAGGTTCACAACTACCTTCAGCTGCAATAAGTGTTCTCAGCACTGGGTAATTATCTTCGGACACATCCCTGATAGCCAAATTCTCGTACTACCTTATTATCTGGTTTTTCTCTTTTGCTGTTCTTATTCTCACATGAAAGTAGAAAATAAATGGATTAAAATCAACAGGGAATTGACTAAAGAAGTGACAACACTTTCTGTCCCTGGTACCATCTATAAATTCTGCCGTTGGTCGCCTTCTTACTACAGAAGCCGTACTTCGCGTTTACGTTGGACGGGTAATTCATTGTTGAGTTGCTTGTAAGTGCCGTGAGTGGTGTTATTCCATTATTATTATTAATGTCTTTTTTTTTTATTTTAATTTAATGTGCAGTGATTGCACCAGCGCAGGATATTCCAGGTGAGTGTTGTTATTTTTCCAAATTATACTTTCTTTAGGTTCAAATCCAATGTTCTTTTAATGTTTTTTAGTGTTTGTTATTATTTCCATTCATGGTTTCGGTGTAGAGTTAGAGATGATTGTGACGAATTATCGACTTAGGGATGGCCACGAATGTATAATCGATTCTATCGATTTTCGAATTGCATTCGATGACCTTTTTTATAATTATAAGGATTTAGTGTCGTGTAGAATGTTGTTTTCTAGGGATTTAGTATAGTTTTTTTTTTAATGATTTTTTTAAATGAGTTATGTAGTGTTGAGTGAGCCTTGGTGTCACCTAGAGTGTGTGTGAATGCGAATGAGTGTGAGTGCGAATGAGTGTGAGAGTGGATGCGAATGAGTTTGAGAGGGGACTGTATATTGATGATTGTGGTAGAGCATCTGTTTTGAGAAAGAGTGTAAGAGGGATAGGTGTCGTTTTGCAAGCATTTTATCGGTATGAGTATCGTTAGAGAGAAGAGGGCATATTTTGGTTATCGGTCTTTTTGCTATTCCATTTTGTGTCTTCAGCGTAACGACATGAAGGAGGTTGTACTTTCCTAAGTGCTTCTCGGTTATGCGCGCTAAACTCCATTTCGTTGGTGGCAGTCGTTCATCCTTTATGAGCACTAGGTCTCCAACTTCGGGTTGTGTCTCAATTTTCAACCATTTCGGTCGGTGTTGCAGTCGCGTGAGATATTCGGAGCTCCACTGCTTCCAAAATACTTGATATAATTTTTGAATACGCTGCCACCGTTGAAGACAGCTGATTTTCTTGTCGGTCTGATCCAGATGAGGTACTCCGATGAGCGAATGACCAATTAAGAAGTGTCCCGGAGTGAGTGCTGCGAATTCTTCTGGATTGTCGGTCAACGGACAAAGCGTCGTGAGTTTAAACATGCCTCTATTTGAGCCAGCCACGTGGTAAGCTCTTCAAACGTGAATACTTCATTCCCGACAATTCTCAAGTTTTTGCCGCAATCACTAAAAACTTGCGAAGGCAAGTCTCTCCTTGCTGCTAATCTTCGAAATGCCGCTAGAAACGTTTGAGCGGTCATATCGCTGACTAACTCAATGTGAATTGCCTTGGTCGCCAGGCATACGAAGATGGCAAATAAGCCTTAAACGTCTTGGAGCCCCTACCCTTCCAAGCCTTTACGTCGATAGGCCCGGCATAGTCAAAGCCAGTGTGGCTGAATGGTCGAGAGATACAGACGCGTGGAGCCGGTAAGTTCCCCATTAACTGCTGTTTTGGTTTGGCCCTGTAGCGAAAACAAATAGTGCATTCATGAATACATTTTTTCAAACTATTCTTGAGATTACAGAGCCAATATTTGTTTCGGATGTATGAAACCATCTGCTGTATTCCGCCATGCAACGTCCTTTCATGCGAATCCCGTATTATGAGTTTAGAGAACGGATGTATAGGCTTGAGTATGATTGGATGCCGCTGATCGTAAGACAACTCAGAGTGTTGCAATCTACCTCCTACTCGAAGAATGCCTTCCGTGTCTACTAAGGGTATTAGGGAACTGAACATTTTGCTAGTGGGCCCACTCCTTATTGCTGCAATTTCACTTGAAAATGTTTGATTTTATACGACTTTTACCGCTTTCAGTGTAGCGGCATCGATTTCCTTAGGTGATAACGTCGCAAGTTCCCTATCATTAGGTCGTCTTCGTGCATTGTTGATGAATCTCTTACACCAAGTGATGATCTTCACCAATGTCAAAAGACTCGAGTGTCGGCTGATCAAACTGCTAATTACATCATCGGTTGCGATCGTGCAAAAACTCTGGACATGTCGAATTTCCTCATCGGTTTCCTGTTGAGACGGTTGGCATGGGATGGTAAATTCCCATTCCATTCGGAGAAATTCTGGACCATTCCACCAAAGTTGGTTTCCTTCTAGACCTGATGGGAGGAATCAGCGCGACAACAAATCCACAGGGTTGTATTTAGTGGGAACGTGCTTCCAAATGCTGCAATTGGTGAGTCGTTGAATCTCTGCTACCCTATTAGCAACGAAAGTCTTCCATTTAGATGGAGGTGCATTGATCCAGGACAATGTAATTTCAGAGTCGGACCATGCTTCGATGTATAATTCAAGAGTGAAGCCAACATCACTGCTGCACATAGTTCCAGACGAGGAAGCGTTACAGTCTTCAGAGGAGCCACCTTGGTTTCCGACATCAGTAAGTGTGTATGAATGCGGTTACTCTCGTCTAAACTTCGCACGTAAATCGTAGCGCCATATGCTTTCTCCAATGCGTCACTAAAACCATGTAGTTATAGGTCCCTTTGTTTGCTTCGTGTGTGGATCCACCGTGGCACCCGAAGTTTCTCGATTAGCGGAAGTTCCTTTCGAAACGCTTCCCATTGTTCTTGGAGCTCAATCGGAATCGGTTGGTCCCAGGACACTCCGCGAAACCAAAGTTGCTGCATTATAATTTTTGCCTTGATAATGCATGGCGAAATCCATCCAAGGGGATCGAAAAGTTTTGCGATCGTTGAAAGCATTGACCTCTTTGTGACTTCCGAAGCCTCCGCTGTGTGCTTTACTTATGTCCTGTATCCCCTTGTGGGTCCTAGGGCCTCTACAACGCCTACGCGCCATCGTGTGCGATTTCTGGAAATGTGCCTCAGCTCTCCCCAACTCTTTCCCAGTTGCCGTGCTTCTTTCTCAACTGTTCTGCGCCACGTACTCATAGGACCGTCGCGTATCCTGCCATCCTGGGTAAGCGGGTTCCATTGCATCGCTTGGTTAGCTATGGACCTGTCACCCTTTCGGAGAGTGTGACCGATCCACTGCCACTTTCGTCGTCGTATGGTTGCGCCTATAGGTTCATGGCCCGTTCTCTGATAAAGCTGTTCGTTAGAGATACGGTTTGGCCAGAATATCCTTAAGATGTAACGTAGACACCTATTGACAAACGTTTGCAGCTTCCTCGTGATAGTGACGGTCACTCTCCAGGTACCACATCCATAGAGCAACACGGATTCAACGTTGGAACGGAACAGTCGTAGCTTTGTGTTTAAGCTAATTGCATTACTTCGCCAAACTATGGATAGCATCCCAAACGCAGATTTTACCTTACCTATTCGGCTGGCTATATCCAGTTCGGTTCCGCCATCGGTTGAGACAAAACTCCCAAGGTATTGGAAACTCTCTACTCTCTCAACCGTTTGTCGAGCAATACATATATGAGTTGATGAGTTTGGTCCTAGGCTGATCATTTTTGTTTTTGCCGAGTTAATTTTCAGCCCAACGACGTCTGCTTCCCTCTCCACATTTGCTGTCATTTGGTGAAGGTCCATTATTCTGTGAGACAGTAGGCATACATCGTCGGCTTAGTCGAGGTGTTTGAGTTCAGATGTAATAGTCCATCGAATTCCTCCATTTCCTGTTGATAAGGCCGCATTCAGCACATCGCTAATCACCAATAAAAACAATATTGGTGAAAGTATGCAGCCTTGCCGAACCCCACTTTGGACTTCGAATTCCTCAGACAGCCTTCCTCTGTGCAAAACGTGACATGTGGACCCATCATATGTAGCTTTGATAATTGCTATTAATATATCCGGAATGCCTCTCCTGCGCAATGCACGCCAAATAAATTCCCGATTGACACTATCAAACGCCTTTTCAAAATCGATGAACAACAGGTGAGGTGGTGATGGATATTCAACACATTGCTCGATGATGATCCGCAGGGTGTTGATGTGGTCGACACAGGAGGATCCAGAGTGAAAACCTTCTTGTTCGGCGTCAAGTGTGTCTTCAAGGTTTTCTTTGATTCGCTCCAGAATGCTTCTAGCTATTATCTTGGCCACAGCAGGCAGCACGCAGATACCTCTCCAGTTTTCGCACTGCATTAGGTTGCCTTTTTTAGGGAGCTTGACAATCATTCCCTTTTTCCACTCATCTGGAAAACTCTCGGCTTCCCATATTCTCCCGACAAGTGGGAACAGTAGCTCTGCCGATGCTGTTGGCGCAGCTTGAAAAAGCTCCGTGGGTATGCCGTCAAGTCCTACCGCCTTATTAGTTTTCAGTGCTTTGATTGCGGTAATAATCTCCTCTTTACTGGGGGTTGTGGTGCGAATTCGGGAACTTCTTTCTACGGACACTTCAGTCTGACTTGGGTGCATATCGCTGGCGAATACTCGGTTTAGAACCGAAGCAAAATGCTCCTTCCATCTCTTCAGTTGATCCTCATCCGATATTAGCAACGAACCGTCTAAGCCTTTCACTGGGTGTTGAGTAGAGCTTCGGCCACCGAAGCTCTTTAGTGATTCTATAAACGGTTCTGCTGTCGCACCTCGCTGCTGCTTCTTCTGCTTCCGTAGCCAGCGCATTGATGTAATTGCGCTTGTCAAGTCTCACGCTACGCTGTACTTCTCTCATCTTCATGCGATATAGGGACTCAAGCTCGATCCTCCCTGCTGCTGGAGTTGCTGCAATTTGAGCTCTTAGCTGTTTTCGTTCGTTGATCCTTCTCCAGGTATCCTCGGAAAGCCACGCCCTATGGTTTCCCTGTGATCGACCGACAATCCTTTCAGCACCTGATGTGAAAACAGTTTTCACAGCGCACCAATGGTCTTGGATGGTGGCGGGCAGGGAGCTGCTGATTGTTTCCACTCCACGTGAGAGGTGGTCCCTTAATTCTTGGCGCACTGTGGGAACTCTCAGTCGGTCTACATTGAACCTAGGTATTCTTGTGTCGTTAGATCTATGAACGGCAACAGTGCGTAGTCGGAGAGTAGCTATCATAAGATGGTGATCTCGTACCAACCCCATGTCGGCACCTCGCCTGTTTCGGACGTATAGGAGACTACTTCTAAAACGGCGACTGATAGCAAAATGGTCAATTTGGTTGGAGGTTGCTTGCCTGTCAGTTGACACCCAACTGATTTTATGGCAGGCTTTGTGCTCAAACATGGTGCCACCTATGACAAGACGATTTATGTTGCAAAAGTCAACAAATCTTTCGCCGTTGTCATTCGGATTGCCTAGTCCGTGCCGTCCCATAACATGTTTGAGCCCTTCGTTGTCGCAGCCTACCTTGGCATTCAGGTCCCCCATCACAATGACAATGTCGCCATTGGGTGCTGCATTATGAACAGCTCCCAACTGGTTGTAGAAGTTCTCCTTTTCTTCCTCAGACGAACCATCCGTGGGGGCGTAACACTGTATGATGGTGACGCGACGTACTCTCGTCCGGAATCTGGCCGTTAAAATCCTATCACCGTGCGGTTGCCAGGTAATTAGGCCTCTGCGTGCTGTTGGCGTTAGCAGCAGTCCAACTCCATATCCACGGGGGTTTCCGGTCGGTCTTCCGGAGTAGAGTAATACAGTATTACGCGTTGGGGGTTGGTACTCACCCGCATCTAACCATCTTATCTCGCTTACTCCCAATATGTCCAGCCTATATCGCATGAACTCATGCTCCAATTGAAGGAATCTGGCGTTCTGAGGTCCTTCACTCTGAGAGTCACGGAGCGTCTTCACATTCCAGAAACCAATCTTAGTCCGGGTACGATAGCCAAAGGTCGTCAACGTATTATCAGTCGTTATCCGAGGCATTGTGTCGGTTTCCATAGCTATTGCAGTTTCGGTAACGCGGGTTGCTGGCCCAGGTTACCTAGCCTAGGCATAAGACCCTAGACAATCTCGCACTTGCAATTTTGGCCTATATGTATAATGATTTATACATGCAGTTGCCCGGGGACCACCACGAGGAGGTAAAGCAAGCACTACATTACGAACTTGATTGTTGCGCTACTGGTCCAATCCATGTTTTGGACAGTCAGTAGTTTCCCGATCAATCGCCATGCAGATCCCCCTCCGCTGTGTAGCTCTGAAAGGAAAAAGAATCATCGAGTGGGAACCACTTTACCCCTAAAGCCTTAACATGCTCGGAAGAATCAAACGGAAGAACAAAACCTAACTCTCTCTGATCTGGTGGAATATCCTGAAAGAAATCCTCTATGTTGTTCGTCCACTTTCGAAGACTGAAGCCTGCTGGTGATAGCAAATGTTTAATGTCGTCTCTCTTCTTCAGAACTTCCTCCAATGAATCGGCACCTGTGATGACATCATCCACATACATGTCTTCTGGGATGATCCTGGCCCCAGTGGAGTGTCGCTTTTCTCCGTCTGCTGCTAATTTATTAAGCGTTAGCCGATATACCTTTACAAGCTGATGGATCTCGTCACGCCAGTAGATCAGCTGGTAGTAGGAGTCGCTGTGATTCATCCGGATTTGCCTATACATCTTTTCGATGTCGGCTGTAAAGGTATACCTATACGTTCTCCATCTTAGTAGAATATCCATAATATTATTTTGCGTTTTAGGTCCTATCATCAAATGGTCGTTCAACGAAGTTCCATCCGAAGTCTTTGCAGCGGCATGGAAAACGACTCGAAGCTTGGTGGTAGAGCTTGCTTCCTTATCCATTGCATGATGCGGAACAAAGTAATGGAATGGAGTTTTGAGAACTTTGTCGGAGTGAACATCGACTTCTACCATTTGATGAAGTTCCAGGTATTCTTTTATACATTTTGTATATTCACGGTGTAGTGTAGGGTTGTTTGTAAAACGTCTTTCCAACTGATGAAACCTACGCAAGGAGCCTTCCTTCGAGGATCCAAGCCTAGGTTTACAACCTTTTTTTAAACGGTAACGTCACTTCGTAGTGTCCATTAGCCAACCGTTTCGTGGTTTCCAAAAAGTGTCATTCACAGGCTCTATTCTCCTCAGTTTCCTGGACCTGAAAGGGAACCTCTTCCATTTCCCAAAACTTCCGGAGTTGGGTGTCAATGTCCAAAACCTGAAGAAAACTCTGAACTCTTTCTGTAGACTGCATAGGTACCTTCCCCAATAGGATCCATCCTAACCTCGTTTTTTCAGCAATGGGTGACACAGGATCGACCCCTCTTACTATGTCCGGAAGTAAAATTTCCGAAACAATGTCGCTGCCTAGAAGCAGGTCGACCGGAGCGGGCTTATAGTAAGAAGGATCCGCCAAAGTTAACTCCTTCACATGACTCCATTGCTTGGGCGACAGCTCCTTGGATGGCAGTAATCCAGTTAGCGTTTTGAAATCAAACGCCTTTACCCTAGTTTCGAAAGTGGAGTGTAAGGACCCTAGAGTCAATTCTACAGAGTTGTGACATGACCCATTCCTAACTTTGCCTAATCCAGCAACTTCGACAAAGGTACGACACCTTTTTAGGCCTAAAGTTTGAGCTGCTGCCTCGGTAACAAACGTTGCTTCAGAAGCTGGATCTACCAAAGCACGGAAGTCCATATCTTCTCCGCTGGCTGATCGAAGCCTGACAACCGCAGTAGCTAAGAGGATATGCACATTTGCATTGGGCGGCGTGTAGAAAGTGTTAAGGGTTGAACTGCTTCCTGGTACTGCTGCGTCGTTCGGAAGAAACACTGGAGCCTCTGCGTTAATTGTGGAAGCCTGATATGCCTGAGTTTGATTCGAAACAGTTGGTGTACGAGAATGTGTAGGGTTCTATGTGTTGTGAGCTGATGAAAAGTGTGAATTATAATGTGTTTGTGAATTAGAGTTTTGTATGTTTGTGGAATGGTTGAGTGTGTATAGTGGAGCAGAGAATGATGTGGCTGTTGGCAGAAGTAGCACCGCGCTCGACTCGGGCATTGATGCGTGTTATGGCTATAAGCGAGACAGTTCTCGCAAACACCAATCTTGTTGACCGTAGTTTTGCGCGCACCTACATCCATCTTCAGAAACCAGTTGCAGGTCCTCAGGGAGTGAGGACCTTTGTTGCAGACTTTGCGCCCAAACTGCTCCTTTTACTTAGGCCTAATATGGTATGAGCTCGCCTTTGTTGCTGTACTACGCTGACTGCTACCCTTTTGCCCCTGCTGTTCTGCTACCACCTCTAAAGCCCTAAATCTGGCTTCCAGAAACTCGGAAAACTCTTCAAATGTGGGTAACTCCTTTTTAATCCCCAGCTTTTCTTCCCACAGTTGTTGAGTCATTGCGGGAAGCTTCTGCAACATGCAATAAATGAGAATTGAGTCCCAATGTTCAACCGGAAGCCCTAAGTTTTGAAACGAATTACGACATTCTATAGACGTATCATGGACTTTCTTTAAACCCGAAGAATTTTCATGAATTACAGCTCCTTGCCCAAAAAAAAGTTTTAGCTGCGTGTTAACCAGGATGCGTTTATGGTCATCGCGTGAGGTGAGTATTGACTACGCCCTTTCATAATTTCCCTGATTAATACCTAAATGCTATATTAGACGATCAGCCTCACCCGTTACACTGGACTTTAAAAAATGGAGTTTTTGAATCTCCGACAGGGACGCGTTATCATGGATGAGAGACACGTAAAGATCATGAAAAGACCTCCACTCTTCATAGCTTCCAGCAAATGTCGGCAATTTCACCACAGGTAATTTTAAATTCCTCATCCCCATATTTAAATTTATTGGCACAGAACTCACCCCTGTTTCCATTCCAGTTGATTGTGTTGCTGCCGCTGATGTCGTCCGTACCAACTTGTCCAAGCTGTCCATGAGTGCAGTTCGATATTCCACGTAGCATTCCTTAATTTGGTCGAAAAGCTTTTCACACTCTTCCTGGCCTTGAGGTTCCTTTGACGACACCGCATCCTTATTATACTCGCTGCTTATTTTCCAATTATTTTCCAGAATATCGATTCTTGCTGTGATGTAATTTTTAGATCTATCAGCCTCAGATCGTTTTTTAAAATTCTGGAAATCCTTTAGAATCTGTGCCCAAATATTCTTCAGCAATTTTTCCGTTGTACTCATTGCACCGCAGAGAGAAAAAAAAAATCCACGTAAGAAATATGAAAAATATTCAGGCAACACACACTCTACTCACTTTTTCCTTTTTATTTTTCAGCGCTCCGTTGCGTATCCTGTTACGGTGAACGGGATGGGTTGCTGTATGCAGTGAATGGTCCCACGTTGCGGTTCCAGTTGCAGTATACCGGACAGTTGCAGTATGACGTACCATATTATGCGGATTGTTAACGGTGCGGGAACCCGTTTAGCAGTTTGCAGCAATGTTTTTACAAAAAAAAAAGTCACCCAATTCACCAAATTAGCAATGCAAAATTGAAATATAAACTACACTTTAGCTTTAAGCACACTAAGTTAATTGTTCCTTTATTTGCAGGTGTTGAAAAGGTCACAAGAGTTATTGAATTGCCAAAGGTAACATAAAATTGAACAAAAAAAAAAAAAAAACAATTTGCACTTTAAGTGATCGCGCAATATACTATTCGGCTCTTTGTTCTTAGGCTCGAAGGACCAAATGTTCGAAACGGGTGTGTAACTTGCACAATCTTTGCTGTATGAGGATAATTCCGACAACTTTACGACGAATGTAAAAAAGAAAAGACTAACTTGCTTGAAGTTGTAAATGATAATGAATTTTATTTCAGATTGCTCTAATTCTTAATTTGACAATTCTATGTTTCTTGACAGTTTGTAATAGTAGCCTTTACTTTAGATTGACCGTAATTGAATAAAAATTGAATTCTAATTGAACAATAATTAGCAAAGTGTTTCAAACATTTTATAAATATTTATTATATAATTTTAATATTCAGCTTAAACAATATGTGTGTATCAAAAAAAAATTTGCGTGTTTAATCACGTACCTTAGAATAAGTAGCTTTTAGGTAGTTTGTAAGTTTTATATATAGATACAAAATTCAGTTCATTAACTAAGTTTTTGCTTTAAAATTTTTTCTTGGTTTCTCAATATTTGTAAGTATAGATTTATTAAATAATTGAAGTTATGCTACGTCGAAAGACATAGTTTACGTATTAGGTTTAGCTTAGAGCGCCCGCATAGGGCCATAAAGTTAGTATATAACATAGTTAAGTTAGTTTTAAGCGTTTTTTTTATGTCTAGCTGTTAAGAGTTCATGAATTCCAAAAATAAAAATGCATTAAAAATGAAAAAAAAATATAACCAAACCAAAGAATACCAATTTATTTTTTTTACTGGCGATTAGTTGGTATTCCTAAAACCATATACTTAAAAGTTTGGAGGATTATCTGAATGGTATGCAATGCCAAAATCATCTGCGAAGCCTGTAAATTGTCCAATAAACTTCTGAGTTAATAATGATTTGATATAATTGGGAAAGGAACAGTATGGGACTAGGGACTGATGCCTGAGGTACACCTAAGTTTATAGTTTTCGAGCTAATAATAACGTTATATATTTTTATTTTTTGGGTTCTATCCTTTAAGTATGACTCAAACCAATTGTGTAGAAAACCACGAAAACCTGCAAAATATAATTTCTTACGTAAAACTCTGTGTCAACAGCTTTGATAATGTCAACGAAGAGTCCAACGCTACATTTTTTATCATCCGGTACTTTATAAATGAAAGAGCAAAAATCAAGGAGAGCATCTTCTGTAGAATACCCTTATTTAAATCCAAACTTAGCAGGATTAAGGAAATCTATTTGTGCCAGGTAACTCAGCACTCTACTTTAATAGGCCTTTCAAAGACTTTTGAATACAATAAATAAATTGGCCTGTAACTGTTTTTCTCGCTTTTACTCCCCTTTTTGAAAAGAGAGATTACATTTGCACTCTTTAGCTTATCAGGGAAATTTCCGATCAAAATGTTTAAATTAAAAATATAAGCTAGTATGTCTACTATATTTAGTGCTATATTTTTAAGAGTGGTATTTGAAAAACCATCATTACAACAAGAGCTTGAGTTGCTGAGTGAACATATAATTCTATAAAGCTCAAATCCAGTTATTTCATCAAAAAAGAAGTATTGTTTTTAAAATTGTGCACTCTTCAGTATATATAGGGTCCTTACTAGAAAGAGACATTAAACCAACTGAAGAAAAGAAATCGTTAAATATACTTGATATAGTTGTAGGATCATAAATAGTAACACCATCCTTACACAGTACTACAGATTTACAGATATTCGAAGAGTTACCAATGATAATTCATTAACTTCCATTCCTTTCTAGGATTTCCAAGTGCATTTCTAACTTTACAGTACAAGTATTTATTCCGAGCTGACTTTATATCCCAATTAACCTTCTTACTCAAAGTTCTGAAACGATTTTTAAGCGATCTAGATAGAAGATGTTTGAAGCATTTCTTCTTTAATTTATTTTTGACTTTAATTTCTTTTAACACAAAAAAGTTAATTCACGGCTTTTACCTCTCCTCGGATTTTTTGCGGACAATATAATAATCTTCTTTTTCACAAATTAAAATCTATATTTCACTTAAAAATATCAGATCGGGTAAGAAAAACAACCGCATCTAGATTGGCTAACGAATCAAAATTTTGCCGCAAACTACGCATGTTCTTATGCATAACAAAAAAAGAGTTGCGCTCATTTGAATTGCAATAAAAAATTTCATCGTTTATGTCTACTATATATATTATCAACCATGAACGACACCACAGGAATGACCGATTTGGCGAGCAAAATCCTCGTACTTTGTCCTCCCCGTGGGCGAACGGGGAGGACCAAGAAAATGGCTACTCGTATTCACCTTTCGGATGTTTATTGTCAGCTAAGGATTTACACGTATGTTTCAATCGTGCGCCGTGGTCCATTAGGACGAGGTTGGAGTAAACCATAAATCTCACTTAAGCCAAGGTGTTGAGGTACCCGTGCCGATGGTTTCGTGGCCAGCTGGTGATTAAAGGTGCTGGTCGCTAACGGTCCCTATCGATGCCCTGGCGAGGTCGGTAGTATAAATGACTTATCCTGGTATGTCGGCTCTGCCAGGATGGACTCTCTTTTCCGGACTTACTCGTGGAACCAAAAAATTAATTCAAATAAATGAAAAAAAAAAAAAAAAAAAAAAATGAAGAAAAAAAGAAAAAAAAGAAAAAAAAAACAAGGACGAGATGGGGATGCCAGACATTGACCCCTCATCTGAAGACGAAGGAGTCGACAGTCTTCCCCTCAGCCGCAGCCAGTACAAGCAGTGCTCCCTCTGGTGCACAGGGGGCGGCTCACCAGTTTATCGCAGAACACACTGTCACAACGGGAACCAAGTCCACTAAGGCTAGTGGCAACGGTTTGCCTAACAAGAAGAAATCGCCGGGCGCCCTCATGAAAGGCACATGGCTCGTTTCATTCTTGGCAAGATTGCCAAAAATTAAGCGGCTTGTTGCGTTCATGAGAAAGACGCAGCGGGCAAGGTCACTTATGAGTACATCGCCCACCTTGAAGAACTACAGCTGAAGAAGAAATTCCCCATTGCTAACAAGCGCAACAGGTCTCTAGATGAGACCAACAGCGCGGCAAAAAGACCAAGTTTGCCAGGTCCCCTTCTTCGTCTCTTCGACAGCCAAGTACGTATGCACTTCTCCGAGGTGACAACGGACCATCTGCAGGTCGCTCTGGTGGACGAGCGCTCCTCCGACGGGAAGGCGGTAGGTGAAGCACGGATCAGCATCGAGGCTAGATTGTTCGATATGGTCATGGACTACCTTTTGGCAAACCCAGAGGGTCCTCTCAAATGTTTCGACTCCGCTGAGTTGATCAGGGGATATCGGCTCATCAGATGTAAGGACCAATTCACTAAGGATTTCCTTGTAGAGTGTATCACTAAGGTTAGTGATGCCTGGGTGGGCTTGAAGCTCAAGCTTATCCCTGCCAAGGATATCCTCAGGAGACCTAGGGCCCGCATCTGGTTGCGCCATAAGAAGGTTGATGGTGGAAGGCTCCTCCAATGTCTGAAACTGCACAACCCGGTGGTTCCGATGGATGACTGGGCCGTCATCAAGGCAGAGGAACCTCAGAAAAACAGCTCCTCTTTCCTGCTCCTGATCAACGAAGCGTGCCTCGTGGCACTCGAAGAAGCCGACCGTAAGCTGCATTTTGGCATAAGGCATGCCAAAATTAAAGTATTCCGCCCCTCTAGTTCTGACGATGAGACAGGGGAAATTGATGGCACCGACAAGTTGTCGGAGGACATGGATGTCGAAAACTTTTCAATAAAGGCAAAAGCACAAGAGATGCGTCTGACTGGGACTCGTACAAAGAATCCCTAAAAACATATCAAAAAAAATTCCTGGAAAATTACCAAAGTGGTACTGATTCTGAATCCAGATAGTTACAGGCCAATAAGTCTACTTAGTTGTCTCAGCAAAGTTTACGAAAAACTACTTAGAAAGAAACTTGTGACATTTATTGATGAAAGACGTATCTTCCCTGATGAGCAATTTGGGTTCAGGGGTCACCACAGCACATCGCATCAAGTGGTCTGAATATGCCAGCATGTCAAGAGGAACCGTGCGCTAGGAAAATCTACGGGTTTAGTACTACTCGATATTGAGAAAGCTTTTGACTCCGTTTGGCACAATGGGATTGTGTACAAAATGATTGACTTCGGTTTTCCTCTGTATTTAGTCAAAACTATACAAAGTTTCTTGACTAATAGACGTTTTAGAGTCTACGTAAATGGCAAAGCATCGTCTCTACAGCACGTTTACGCAGGGGTGCCCCAGGGCTCAGTTCTCAGTCCAGTGCTTTACAATGTTTACACCTCTGACTTTCCAAGACTCCCAGCATGTGAAACAGCTATCTACGCTGATGAAACAGACATATTTTCATCGCATGAGTTTAGTCTCAATATTGAGACTAACCTGCAAAATGCGATTAGAATATTAGTCGATTATTTCAAAAAGTGGAAAATAAAGCTTAATGCCGGAAAAGTGCTATAAATTTTTTTCAGCCGAAAGAGAAAGAGTCGCTGTCTGCCGAACAATCCGCTTAACGTGTGTGGTATGAGAGTCGAGTGGAAACCTAGTGTTAAGTATCTGGGAATTCATCTAGATGAAAAACTGACCTTCAAAGAACACATTTTCAACACCATTAATAAAGTAAATATCGCTATCAAGATGCTTTATCCATTTATAAACAGGACGTCAATGCTAAGCAACTTCAACAAAATCGTAATCCACAAAGTAGTATTTCAAGCAATACTACTTTATGGATGCCAAGTATGGGGAAATTGTGCAACAAGTCAGATAAAGAAGCTACAAGTGTCGCAAAACAAACTGCTGAAAATTATGCTTAATCTATCCAGATACCATTCTAAGTCTGATCCTCATTTCCAATCGAATGTTGAACTGATCTTCGACAGAATCATTAAGTTGTCAAGCAATTTTTACGAAACGTTGCTTTTTCAGATAATCCTCTTATAAACCAATTAAATGTTTACATATTCTTCCTCTTGTTTCAATTCATGTATCTATTTGTTTATTTATTTATTTATCTTATCATATATTCATTTATTTATATTTATATACGTATTCATAGTTTATTTATTCATGTATGTATTTGTTTATAAATTTATGTGTTCATTTATTTATTTATTTATTTATTTATTTATTTAGTTATTTATATATTTATTTATTTATTTTTTCAAAATTATTTATTTATTTATTGATAAATTTATTTATTTATTTATTTATATACTTATTTATTTATTTTTCCTTAAATTTATTTATTTATTTATTTGCTTATCTATTTATTCATTTATTGATAAATTTATTTATTTATTTATACTCTGTTACTTTGTGTTTTTATCTTATTATGTACATATACACTTTTATGTACTATTATTTATTTGTTTAGTTATTTAATTATGTATTTTTTTGTATTCTTCATATTGAAGGTTTTTCGTAGTTTCCTTCAGAGCAAATTATTTGTTTTCATTTTCCCTTTATTTTAAAGTTTTAAAAGATAATGTTTCAGTTGAAAGATACAAAATTAGATATCGAATCTCTGTATGTAAATTGTGTGGCAACAACCTTAATGTAAATTTTAGTACGAAAATAAAAGATATCTATCTAAAAAGAATTGAGGGAAGCCAAACGTAATTCTTGGAGACTCTTTTGTGGTAAAATAGAAGAATCTTCTGAGGCGTCTAGCCTGAGAAAAATCCTCTCGACAAATCCTTCAGTGCCCAGCTGTCAAGTCAAGTCAAATGCTCAAAAACCCAACTTCTCAAGTCTAATTGCGCAGGACAAAGTCCTTTGGGCGCTACATAGCCATATAAATCCGCTGGACCAGACGGCATAACACCTGCTGAACTGCAAATGGCATCTGACATTATCCTGCCAGTTCTAAACAATATTTTTCAGAGCTGTCTGAATCCGGTCCATATTCCGCATATATGGAAAGAAGTCAATGTGGTATTCATACCCAAAACTGATAAATATTCAAATGCCAGTCCAAACGACCTCAGACCTATTAGTTTATCATCTTTCTTTCTTAAAACACTAGAACGAATGATTGATATTCACTTACGTGATAGTATTGACACACAACTACTGTCCACGGCTCAACATGCATGCTGTAAGGGAAAATCAGTCGAAACAGCATTGCATACGTTCGTCAATAAGATCGAATACTCCATGTATCATAAGGTGTACACTATGGTAGCTTTTCTAGATATTAAAGGCACT
Organism: Pocota personata; assembly: GCA_963082735.1. Classification (NCBI taxonomy): domain Eukaryota; kingdom Metazoa; phylum Arthropoda; class Insecta; order Diptera; family Syrphidae; genus Pocota; species Pocota personata. Next base: position 133,336,977 of record OY720429.1, on the reverse strand, counting down.
TTTAACAACGTCTACTCATCTGTGATAATCAAAGCACTGTCAAATCTGAAGATAGATAGTTCACTTGGCGAGCTGATTAATTTACTGCTTAATGGTCGGATTATCAACTCAAAGCTTGGTCTGTCATCTGTCAGAATATATGTCACCAGGGATACCCCTCAAGTCGACGTCCTATCCCCACTTCTTTAGAATATTGTGGTCAATGAACTACTGTTAATCCTTGAAGCTGAGGAATGCGAAGTTATCGATTATGCGGACGATGTTGCTGTAGCAGTCCCACAAAGCACTTTGAATAAGCTATCTAGATGGACAGCTCGGTGTGGTCTAGGAGTGAACCCCACAAAACCGAGCTTGTCCTCTTCTCAAGGAAATATAAAATCCCACCTATTAACCCTCCATCCCTTAATGGAACTAGCTTAATTTTCTCCAATGAAGCAAAATTTTTTTTTTTTTTTTTAAAAAAGGAAATTTCCAAATCCCGGAGCACTCGGACTCAATTTTCTGTGTCCATTGTACTACCAGGCAGAAACTCCTTTTTGGTGTAGTGGTTAGATTTAGACTTAGATTTTATTCGTTTCTCTTATATGTTCGGGTGGCTGTGATTGCTGTTCCCCGTCCGGGCTCGAACCTGCACAGTTCGGGTCACAAGCGAACACACTACCCACTACACCGTGGCCACCACTAATGAAGCAAAATACCTGGATCTTATTTTGGATAGAAAACAAAGCTGGAAATCTTAAGGAAAGGAAAGAGTTAAGAAAGCCATTGTCCCACTCTTTTCTTGCAAAAAAGCCGTTGGGTGCAAATGGGGCTTACAACCCAGACTAACTCACTGGCTCTATATCTCGGTCATTAGACCGATCCTTATGTATGGGGTAGTTGTCTGGTGGATTGCCTTAGATAAGGCAATAAACCTGAAGTTATTAAGCAAAGTCCAACGTTCAGCTTGTCTGTGCATTAGCGGAGCACTGCGGACGACACCTTCCACAGCTATGGATATTCTTTTTCTTTTATCAGCCCTTAACATTTATGGCAGGCAAATAGCACCTAACTCAGCTATTCGCCTTAAAGCTACTTCACAGTGGTCCAAAAAAGTATATGGCCAAGCCTCCATCTTAAATAAGTTTAATATTTTCCCTGAAGACATTGACTACACCATACCCAAGTTAAATTTTGACAAAAACTTCCAAGTTACCATCTCTTTCAGAGCATTCTGGGAAGAAGGTGGCTTTACGGAAGAGAAGTCGGTACATTTTTATACCGTCAGTTTAAAAACGACGGGGTGGGTGGTGGGGTTTTCTCTAATAGGTTTAATTTAAACTTCTCTTTTCGTCTCCTAAACCATTGTAGCGTGTTCCAGGCGGAGATAATGGCAATAAGGGAAGTCTTGTTTTAGCTAAAGGCTAACGTGATATCGTCCATTGATATTCTCATCTTTTCAGACAGCCAAGCCGTAATCAAATCTTTGGAATCTTCCTCAACAAATTCTTTAACAGCTATAGACTGCCGATTATCTCTTATAGAGATGGCGTAGCAGTTTAACATTCACCTAATTTGGGTGCCGGGGCATAAGGATATTCCAGGGAATTGTAAGGCTGACGAACTTGCCAGACATGAAACAACAACATCTATCCTTCCAGACACAAGTTTACTGGGTACGCCTATCGCTACATGCAAACTTAAATTAAAGCTGGATGCTATCATAAAGACAAATTCTAGGACGAGGAGGAGGAAGAGATTAATCCTCACCTTCTTTGCAACTGCCCAGCTCTCTCCCAAAGAAGGAAACTCCACTTCTGTTTCAATGACCTAGATGATCTGAATAATATTGACGTTAGGTACATTGTACGCTTCATCAGAAGCTCCAAATGGTTCAACGAGTAGGCTGGAGGCCGCGTCTCAAACCCATGTGGTATCACAATGAACCTATTATTGGTCTAAGTGTGTTGGCTTCTTTTCTACTGACAGCCACTTCAACCTAACCTAGCCTGGTTGACTTAAAGATATGTCTGACTTAAACTATACTTTAAACAACATGTTTTTAACTTTTTATTCATGGAATTCAATAAAATCTTCTAATCTTTGCTCATCGGCACGGATCCAGATTCAAACCTTTTCTTGAAGTCCATTCGCATGAACTTGGATATATGGATATGGCTTTTGGCTGTCTTACCCAGTTGAACTGGTAGGTGTAGGTCTCAATAAACCGATTATCGATCACTATTTTTTTTTATTGAGATCTGCACTTGTCATTGTGGTGTACTGTTCGGAAATCTGGTTCCACCCATCCACCCACCGGTTTTGCGAAACGGTCGCCTCACCAGAGAACACACGTAGCGGATCTGGATACATATATTGACCAAGTTCATACTCGAGTTTTTTTTGTTGAAGCTGATCAGCCCATACAGCTTAATACATAAAGCTAATCAGGCGATAGATCCACAAAATCATTCGACCCTTGGCCAATTGTGTTCCAAACCTGATGCTGTGGTCACTGGAGAGGGTAATAACGCAACGGGCCCGAGAGGGACTAGGAGACCGCCGTTCCTTTCCTCTTATCAGGCGAGATATCCGCAAGCGTCACTCTCGCTATTTGGGATACCTAGCTGGTCAGTAGGGAGAGAGTGCAAATACTGCATTTTTTGACAGTGTACTATACTGGGAGGATAGTCGAAGGCCAAAGCGTCGACAGGCAGTTAACGAGGAGCCGTGCTCGCGGCTGGTACAACTCAGCAATTCAGCCCAGTTTATACAAAAAAAAAAAAAATAAAAAAAAAAATAAACGTATGTATGCTGCAAAAGAAATAATTATACATAATCTCTATACTCAAATTACATAAAAAAAAAAATTAACGAGCATTTCATAGTGAAAGTGTTGTTAAAACAAAAAAAAAAAAAAAAAAACTCAAAACGTTTTGCTCGTGAGCAACCATACATTTTCTAAACTACACAAAATGGTCATTTGAATTCTTGAATTCTAAAAATTATCAAATTTGAAACAAAAACGAAAATACTAGTTACAAGTCACAATTCAACAGCACACATTTAACGAAAAACATCTAAAGTGATATTAATCCCCCTCAAAAATATATATAACATGTACATACATATATACCGATATATAAATATTACAAAGCAACAACGGAACGTTGTTAAAGTGTTTTAAATAAATTTGTTGGTTATAAATTCTTTGCTCTTAAGGCTGAACTATAAAAGTCGGAAGCAATAGGAAGCTAATGTCATAATTCTACGTTAAGTTTCCTTCAGTACTGTCAATTGCTCAAGTAGTCCATAATAGGCGTATGTGTTCAGAAGCAAAGGTTCTCGTCCGATCACCGAAATCAAGCATCAAGGGTGGCCGTGGTGTAGTGGTAACATCATCGCTTGTCACGCTACAGGTTCACGGTTCGAATCCTGATGTCAATAATCATCTATTTATTTCGCATGGAATAAATAAAAAGTCGATCAATTGCGAAAGCTTATGTCAACTCTACTGTGAAGGCATAACACTGCCAGTAGGGCGGTCATATGGCTAAAATGCAACTTGATTGTGGTGATGACATCAGGAGGACGGAAAAAAATACTGTGAATTATGAGCAACGACAAAAAGCAAAAACAAACAAACTCCCCAGTTATCTGGACAGCCACCCTTGGAGTTCACTGAAACTTAATACCAGCTGAGTTTCAAACCAACTGCACCAATCTGTCTTTCTCTCTGTCTCTTCCCCTTTCCTCAAAAACGGCCGTGTCCTAAAAAGTAGTATAAGGGTATTCATAACCCCTTTCTCACGTGCAAATTATAAAATAAAAAAAAAAAAAATCATCTCGCGCTGTTAGTACTTAGATGGGGGACTGCGTGTCAAGTTTTCATACGTACACTTACGAAATGAAGAGCGAATGGATTCGCTCTTTCGTAAGTGAGCAGAAGTGAACGAAACTTAACGAATCGAAGCAAAAAGCTATTATGGTCACACAATACAAATCCTGTGTATTCGCTCTGTTTCGGAATTGGTCGTACGAAAACATTATACTATTATAGTTCAGCCTTTATGGTTAAAATGACGATTATTTGCGTCTGATTTGAAGCATTCAATTCATTCGTGGTGCAATATGTGATCAAATACGTGCGTTGCGGTGATATTATTTTGTGCTGTGATTAACTGATAATAAAATTAATAGTGATAAGTGATCAAATTCATTAGATTAAAGTGCGTTGTGGTGACATTGTTATGTGTTGTGATTTATAAAAAATAAATATATTGTGCATAAAGAGAAGAATGGCTACAAGCTCGTCAAAGGATCTAAATGAAGAAAAATGAAGGTTGCAGATGGAAACCCTACGGGTAATGCTCTCTCATTTTTGGCGATGTATCAAATATAATATGGCAACCCCGTAAGAGCTTTTAAGAGTGACGCACTTATGCAAGCTATTTTTTTTTTTTTTAAAAAAAGGAAAAGCAATTATAACATAGAAATAGAAATTTTGAATGCCAGTGTTGGAACCAAACATAATTTGGTTTCCTAAATAGTTGAAAACTGTGATTCTAAAGTCTAAGGACACAGAAACAAAAACCCACATACCCACGTGTCATATCGCAGACAAAGCAAGCTGCTCTAATATTTGGCATTGCCAAGCCGCGTGAGGTGAAACATAAAGAACTAGGCGAGGATACTGAAGATGCAGACAAATTAAGCCCCTAAATTAAAAATAATAATATAAAAAAAGAGGAAACATAAACTAATATAATCTATTAAAACAGAAAGTAATAATCATTACACAGCCCAGAGCTGAGCAAGTAAATAAATTGTAAACGGCAAATAATAATAATAATTAAATGAAGATATTTGTACTTATTTAATATTAAGTGTATATTTAATACCAATATAAAACACGACAATTACTAATAATATATAAAAATATTGTATATATATATATATATATATGCGTATATTACTTTGTCCTTTTAATCGAATGCTAGTTAACAAATTTAATAATACCTGTGAGAGATCTTTTATTTATTAAACCAAGGTTCTGAATTTATTATCAGTACCCATATAATAGTAATAGTAGCATAACATATATACATAAATATATCTTTAATCTTTTCCTATTCACCATTTAAATTCCATTTCGAGGTGGGCAAATGTAATGAAAATATTTATAATTGCAAACAAAAACCAATTTAATGTTCTGTATTAAATTCCAATTATTAATCAATTAATAAAGGCAAACTTGTATTGATATATTAAAGATTAAATAGTGTGTCTCATTTCGATGGCAAGGTTGGTTGGTCCGGGCGGTAAGTAAAGGAGAGTACCAGTTCCTTTTAGGGTGCCAGATTAAAATCAGCGGACGTTGGCAAATGGCAGGGTGGGCGTAGACCCGCTAGGAGGACGAACACCAGTTCCTCCCAAGGTAGTGTTAGGTTGTTAGGTACCTTTTTTTTAATTTTTAGGATTCTTGCATGCATATTTTTTTCTATGTAGTGGTGATCGTGGGGATGCGTAGGTGCAAGAACCCACCCTCCGACGAGCAAAGCTGAGACCAGCAAGGCATGCGCCCGCACCGAACAACCCAATGTTCCTTTTCCCTTCCTTCCCTTCAATCCATATCCCTTTCCTCTTTCCCCCAAGTTTTTTTTTCAGTCTCCTGTAGACTATAATCTTTCCCCCACCACAACTCAATCACCTCCATTACAAACCACATACATTTTTACAAACCTACTTCATGGGCGCTGAGGATATCAATTGTGTGGACACCGAACGCGCACTCGCCAATCGCGTGGATGCACGTTGCGACTACAATAACCCCAATTCGCCTGAAGCTAGGCGCATCGTCGGCGAGTTGGACGCCTATTGAATGAGCACAATGAATTCTTGAAATTCTTCAAATCACACATACACGAATTGCAAAGTGACAATCACGCTATTGTCATCAATCCTGATATAACACTAGCTGGAGAGCACGTGCGTAGATTCACTGCGCCCGTTGTTGACGACGTTGCTGGAATCATGGTTGGCGACTGTACAGTGACGCGAGAAATTGTGATTCGAAGAAGAAACAATAATCTGGAATTCATTGCCGACACACACCGTTCATACGACGCTCTCCAATATTCGCTAATTTTCTGGAAGGGACAAGACGGATATTGCATAAACATTAAACAACGAGATCCCGCCACAGGTACTTCATTCATTTTGAACATCATTACTCATTTTGAATTAATATTTATGAATATGTTGTTAAAGGAGCCGAAACAAAGAAGAAAGTAAGCTCGATGGATTTTTATGCGTATCGTATGATGATTCGACGCGGTCAGAACACCGTCATTCTGCGATGTCGTGAGCTGTGTGAGCAATTCATGGTCGATATATACGCGAAGGTCACAGGCACCAAGCCGGGCGGGATGGTGATGCTAAGCTCAGGCGACTGTGGGGGTCACAGGTGGCGGATAGTGAACGGCCTGCAGAAATGGAGGCTAACTTCGAATACCCAATAAGCAGTCCCCTACCAAGAGCGGCAGAGAAGGAGGGCTTGGCTGAAAAGGTTAAAGGAACCCCTATGAACTCTCTGCAACAAAACGAGTAAGCACCGTCTTCCATATATGTGCTTTCCACCTCAAGGTGGCTGCGAGGGATACAGAAAGGAGAAAATGGCGAGATCCGGACAAACCCGCCACATCGTAAAATGCGCAGCTTCTTTGCCCGAAAGGGATTTTGCATATATACATACATATATATATGTATATACATAGGTATATATATATATATATATATATATAAATAACCATAACCACTACCCTAAAACATTAAGACTGAGCCCAGTAAAGTCTTAATTATGGCATACTGGAAAACGAATTGGTATGACAGCTTTGAGGGCTGACGTTTGTAGTATTCTGTTACCTGAGTAAGCAAGAGTGAAATCTTGCTACAAGCGCCTCCATCCAGTTAAAACCTTGGCAGGCCTAAAAGTACGTTCAATGTTTCGTCACCATTAAGTTGGTGGTGTAGGTCCAGATGTAACATTCCTGGTTAGCACCGATCCGGCTCTGGCACAAAATCCCATAAGGGCTTGTGTCAACCCTCGCATGGCCTCACTGCTTGCAAAGACAACAATGGGATCCTTAGGTGACTACACATTCGAACATTGATAGCGGCTTTGAGTGGGGATCCACTAGAAATGATTACCACAAAAACAAACAAAAACACCGGAGAAATTGAAGTAGAGGAGAATGAGGAGAACAGCTTCCAGAGGGGATCAAGGATGTGTTCTTCTCAATAGAACACAAGAGTCACGAACCGCACCGTCATTGCCGGCAACATAAACGTCAAACACACTTTCGTTCAAATCGTTTCATTCGTTCTATTTTATCGATAAACGAACGTTCTATTTTATCGATCATATTCGATCAAACACACTTACAAGACATTCGTTATTTTTTATTTAACAGCCATAATATTGTAATATGCGAGCTACGGCTCGAGAAGATAAAACAATATTCTGTGAAATTATTTCTTTATTTTCTAGTCTATAGAACAATTCAGGTTCACACTATACTATTCTTCGCAATTCTTTTCTTACAATGTCTCTTTCCTCTCTAATCACTTTATCTCCTTTCGCTTACTTAATTCACAAATCCAAACTAATTACTTCTTCTTGTTAAATCTCAATTTTCAATTTATCACAAAATTACAACTTCGCCCATTATCACTTTTCTAATCTCTTCGCCATAGTTTAGAAACTACTGCCCCTTTTTTTGATCGCCATCTGTCCTTACATAGCAGAAGTTTCTGATAGCCAGAAATTTCTAGCAAATTCTTCGACCACTGGAACAAGAAAAATTCTTATGTAATAATTCCAAGATGACAATCATTTCGTGCAGTTATAATTCTCTCTTGTTCTCTTTTATCTGCGATATTATCCGAACTGTGGTGACTAATTTCAGACACGAACCTCAAATGAAAAGACACTTCGGAATTTGTTGCCTGTTCGAGGGCGTAGTTATTATGCTACATTATGTTACAATATTCACTAGAAATAATTTATATGGCAGAACAACGTTTGGCGGCTCAGCTAGTACATTTATAAATTTATATGTGTACACTTGCTCCCGGCATACAATCGCAACATTGCTCTTTAAGGCATTCTTAACTTATGACTAGAAATTGAAACTAAAATAAACTAAAACCATATAAGGGTTACTCCATCTAAAAGATATTGTTACGAATATATAGGGGATTAATTCAATTTATTTGGATTAAAACAGAGTGAACAATAAAATTTTAGGAGAAAATGAAATCACGATGATTGCCACGCCTGACAGCTGTCACTTCTCTCCGAACAATTCTCTAAGCTGTGAAGTTGGAAGTCGATAAGTTGGTAAGTTGTTGATTCGGTGAGTTATTGATTGGTGAATTTACACTCGGATTACTTGTGTAACACGTAACATTCTCCCCCACCTAGACTGAAACCGGCCCGGTTTCCTGACTGTTCAATTGATCTCGCGTTGTGACGTCTCTGCCCCGATATTTTGAAAGTCTGGCAATGTGCACAATCTTCGGTTTCGTTCTTGGTGTGCGTTGGATTTTATACGTGACATCGGTCAAAGCCATTACAATCTTGTACGGACCCTCCCAGTCCGATTGTAGCTTGGGTGATCTGCCAACTCTTCGTTTGGGGTTGTGAAACCACACGTGATCTCCTTCTTTAAAACTGGCAGTATTTGATGATATATCGTACCTGTTCTTAATGCGATAAGCAGCTTTAATCATCTCACAGCGAGCTTTTTCGTGGATGTGATGGAGTTTTTCTTTTAATCCCTTTGCGTAGCCAATGGCGGAAGTATCACTTTCTGGGATTATACCAAATAGCAGATCAGGTGGTAGTCGCATATCTCGTCCGAAAAGCATTTTGTAGGGGCACTCTTTAATAGAGTCTTGAGATGCTGCTCTATAGGCCTTAGCGAACAATTTCATCCCAATTGGACTGACGTTCATCGATAAACTTGGCTAGAAAGTCGAGTAGGGTTTTATTTAGCCTTTCAACTAATCCATCGGATTTTGGGTGGAGTGGTGTTGTTCTGATTTTGTGTATTCCTATTGTTGCCATAACGCTTTTAAATACCTCGGACTCGAAGTTGCGTCCCTGATCGGAGTGCAGCTCACGAGGAATTCCGAAACGAGAAAACACTTGAGATACCAATGCCTTCGCCACAGTATCTGCGGTTTGATCTGGAATCGGCAACACTTCTGCCCACTTGGTGAAATAGTCCATAAGTACTAGGACGTATTTGTTGCCATTTGCTGTTGTCGGCAAAGGACCCAAAATGTCAACTGCTACGCGCTGAAACGGCTCACCATATAAATAGATCTTTAACTGTCCTTTTGTTTTTCTCTCTGGGCCCTTTCTAGCACCACACGTGTCACATTCTGCTCAATAATCGGCCACATCACGTCTAGCACCAATCCAATAGCAGCGTCTCCTAAGCTTATCGTAGGTCTTGTTAATGCCAAAATGGACAGCAAAAATGCAGTCATGAAACATCCTCAGCACATTTTCTCTCATCGCGGCAGGAATAATTGGCAACCATTGCTCGTTCTGATGAGAAGTAAGTGGAACCCACCGTTTGCAGAGTACACCATCTACTAAGCCGAAAGCAGCAAACTGGGCCCAATACGCCTTGAGTTCGCCCGGTTCACTTGAAACCTCAGACCAGTTCGGTCGCTCACCGGCAAATACCCATGACCTGACTACACCCGTCACTTCATCTGCTTTTTGATGCTCTTTCAAATCTGTAAGATTGAACTCACAATTAATAAGTGTAATGACATTTACCTGCTCCGTCCGAAATTTAGACTCTTTTTCATCACAATGACAGCAATCTTGTTTCCAACAAGGACGTCTTGACAGGGCATCAGCATTTGAATGAAGACGACCTGCACGATGCTGTACTATATAGTCATACTGCTGCAGTCGTTCTATCCAGCGAGCAAGTTGTCCTTACGGGTTCTTGAAATTCAGCAACCAATTCAATGCTGCATGATCCGTACGCACTAGAAACTTTCGTCCGAACAGGTAGGTATGGAAGTGTTCAATAGCCTTTATTACGGCGAGCAGCTCCTTTCTGGTGGTACAGTAGTTTCGCTCCGCCTTACTTAAAGACTTGCTGAAGTATGCGATCACGACTTCTCTGCCATTCTGTTGCAGTGAAAGAACACTACCTATTCCTTCATTACTTGCGTCTGCATCCAAGATGAATTCTTCATTAGGATGTGGGTAAGACAGCATAGGCGGCGTAGTCAGCTTTTCTTTAAGCGTGTCAAAAGCGCAAGCAGCTTCTTCACTCCATTGAAATGGAGCATCCTTCTACATTAAGCGATGAAGAGGTCGTGCAATTTGTTCAAAATCTGAAACAAATTGCCTGTAATAAGCGCAAAGACCAACAAAGCTGCGAAGTTCCTTTAAATTCTTCAGTGAAGGCCAGGTTCGAATAGCTTCGGTTTTACTGGGGTTTGGTTGAACGCCTTTTGCAGAAATTATATGTCCCAAAAATGGAACTTCCTTTTGAAACAATTTACACTTGCTCGGTGAAATTTTTAAGTTCGCATTTTTAAATCGTTGAAAAACTGTACGAAGGTTGCACAACATCTCATCAAAGCTTTTTGCATGAACAAGAACATCATCTAGGTAGACCAAACAGATGTTAAGAGTCAGTCCATGGAGAAGTTTCGTCATCAGCCGTTCGAAAGTCGCTGGAGCATTTGTAAGCCCGAAACTCATGACTTTGAAATTCCATAGACCGTCTTTCGTAACAAATGCCGTCTTGTCTTTATCCGCGTCCTCCATTTCTACCTGCCAGTATCCGGATTGGCAGTCAAGTGTACTAAACAGGGTAGAACCACCAACAGCATCAATGGTGTCGTCGATCCTAGGCAACACACACTATTGAGTCGTCGGTAGTCGATGCAGAACCTTGTGCTTTTTTTTTTGCACCATGACTACTGGGGAAGCCCATGGGCTTTCGGATGGCTCTATTATGTCACACCATAACATCTCATTCACAATACGCCGGCACTCATTCTGCTTTGCCAGTGGCAATCGACGAGGGGGCTGTTTTATAGGATTCGCAAAACCGACGTCGATTCGATGCTTAGTTAATATTGTTCATCCCATATCGCTAGGGGGATCTGCATGGCGATTGATCGGGAAACTACTGACTGTCCAAAACATGGATTGGACCAGTAGCGCAACAATCAAGTTCGTAATGTAGTGCTTGCTTTACCTCCTCGTGGTGGTCCCCGGGCAACTGCATGTATAAATCCTTATACATATAGGCCAAAATTGCAAGTGCGAGATTGTCTAGGGTCTTATGCCTAGGCTAGGTAACCTGGGCCAGCAACCCGCGTTACCGAAACTGCAATAGCTATGGAAACCGACACAATGCCTCGGATAACGACTGATAATACGTTGACGACCTTTGGCTATCGTACCCGGACTAAGATTGGTTTCTGGAATGTGAAGACGCTCCTTGACTCTCAGAGTGAAGGACCTCAGAACGCCAGATTCCTTCAATTGGAGCATGAGTTCATGCGATATAGGCTGGACATATTGGGAGTAAGCGAGATAAGATGGTTAGATGCGGGTGAGTACCAATCCCCAACGCGTAATACTGTATTACTCTACTCCGGAAGACCAACCGGAAACCCCCGTGGATATGGAGTTGGACTGCTGCTAACGCCAACAGCACGCAGAGGCCTAATTACCTGGCAACCGCACGGTGATAGGATTTTAACGGCCAGATTCCGGACGAGAGTACGTCGCGTCACCATCATACAGTTTTACGCCCCCACGGATGGTTCGTCTGAGGAAGAAAAGGAGAACTTCTACAACCAGTTGGGAGCTGTTCATAATGCAACACCCAATGGCGACATTGTCATTGTGATGGGGGACCTGAATGCCAAGGTAGGCTGCGACAACGAAGGGCTCAAACATGTTATGGGACGGCACGGACTAGGCAATCGGAATGACAACGGCGAAAGATTTGTTGACTTTTGCAACATAAATCGTCTTGTCATAGGTGGCACCATGTTTGAGCACAAAGCCTGCCATAAAATCAGTTGGGTGTCAACTAACAGGCAAGCAACCTCCAACCAAATTGACCATTTTGCTATCAGTCGCCGTTTTAGAAGTAGTCTCCTATACGTCCGAAACAGGCGAGGTGCCGACATGGGGTTGGTACGAGATCACCATCTTATGATAGCTACTCTCCGACTACGCACTGTTGCCGTTCATAGATCTAACGACACAAGAATACCTAGGTTCAATGTAGACCGACTGAGAGTTCCCACAGTGTGCCAAGAATTAAGGGACCACCTCTCACGTGGAGTGGAAACAATCAGCAGCTCCCTGCCCGCCACCATCCAAGACCATTGGTGCGCTGTGAAAACTGTTTTCACATCAGGTGCTGAAAGGATTGTCGGTCGATCACAGGGAAACCATAGGGCGTGGCTTTCCGAGGATACCTGGAGAAGGATCAACGAACGAAAACAGCTAAGAGCTCAAATTGCAGCAACTCCAGCAGCAGGGAGGATCGAGCTTGAGTCCCTATATCGCATGAAGATGAGAGAAGTACAGCGTAGCGTGAGACTTGACAAGCGCAATTACATCAATGCGCTGGCTACGGAAGCAGAAGAAGCAGCAGCGAGGTGCGACAGCAGAACCGTTTATAGAATCACTAAAGAGCTTCGGTGGCCGAAGCTCTACTCAACACCCAGTGAAAGGCTTAGACGGTTCGTTGCTAATATCGGATGAGGATCAACTGAAGAGATGGAAGGAGCATTTTGCTTCGGTTCTAAACCGAGTATTCGCCAGCGATATGCACCCAAGTCAGACTGAAGTTTCCGTAGAAAGAAGTTCCCGAATTCGCACCACAACCCCCAGTAAAGAGGAGATTATTACCGCAATCAAAGCACTGAAAACTAATAAGGCGGTAGGACTTGACGGCATACCCACGGAGCTTTTTCAAGCTGCGCCAACAGCATCGGCAGAGCTACTGTTCCCACTTGTCGGGAGAATATGGGAAGCCGAGAGTTTTCCAGATGAGTGGAAAAAGGGAATGATTGTCAAGCTCCCTAAAAAAGGCAACCTAATGCAGTGCGAAAACTGGAGAGGTATCTGCGTGCTGCCTGCTGTGGCCAAGATAATAGCTAGAAGCATTCTGGAGCGAATCAAAGAAAACCTTGAAGACACACTTGACGCCGAACAAGAAGGTTTTCACTCTGGATCCTCCTGTGTCGACCACATCAACACCCTGCGGATCATCATCGAGCAATGTGTTGAATATCCATCACCACCTCACCTGTTGTTCATCGATTTTGAAAAGGCGTTTGATAGTGTCAATCGGGAATTTATTTGGCGTGCATTGCGCAGGAGAGGCATTCCGGATATATTAATAGCAATTATCAAAGCTACATATGATGGGTCCACATGTCACGTTTTGCACAGAGGAAGGCTGTCTGAGGAATTCGAAGTCCAAAGTGGGGTTCGGCAGGGCTGCATACTTTCACCAATATTGTTTTTGTTGGTGATTAGCGATGTGCTGAATGCGGCCTTATCAACAGGAAATGGAGGAATTCGATGGACTCTTAGATCTGAACTCAAACACCTCGACTACGCCGACGATGTATGCCTACTGGCTCACAGAATAATGGACCTTCACCAAATGACAGCAAATGAGGAGAGGGAAGCAGACGTCGTTGGGCTGAAAATTAACTCGGCAAAAACAAAAATGATCAGCCTAGGACCAAACTCATCAACTCATATATGCATTGCTGGACAAACGGTTGAGAGAGTAGAGAGTTTCCAATACCTTGGGAGTATTGTCTCAACCGACGGCGGAACTGAACTAGATATAGCCAGCCGAATAGGTAAAGCAAAATCTGCGTTTGGGATGCTATCCATAGTTTGGCGAAGTAATGCAATTAGCTTAAACACCAAGCTACGACTGTTCCGTCCCAACGTTGAATCCGTGTTGCTATATGGATGTGGTACCTGGAGAGTGACCGTCACTATCACGAGGAAGCTGCAAACGTTTGTCAATAGGTGTCTACGTTACATCTTAAGGATATTCTGGCCAAACCGTATCTCTAACGAACAGCTTTATCAGAGAACGGGCCATGAACCTATAGGCACAACCATACGACGACGAAAGTGGCAGTGGATCGGTCACACTCTCCGATAGGGTGACAGGTCCATAGCTAACCAAGCGATGCAATGGAACCCGCTTACCCAGGATGGCAGGATACGCGGCGGTCCTAGGAGTACGTGGCGCAAAACAGTTGAGAATGAAGCACGGCAACTGGGAAAGAGTTGGGGAGAGCTGTGGCACATTTCCAGAAATCGCACACGATGGCGCGTAGGCGTTGTAGTGGCCCTAGGACCCACAAGGGGATACAGGACATAAACTATATCGCTAGAAGATTTCGAGAACACATCCATAAATTCAATCAAAAATTCCATCAACTTTCTACGCTCGTGCCCATTTAAATCTTCGGAAGATAATTTAAAAAGATCGCGCAAGTGATCTGGATATGTTGGTTCTATTACAACATCCCCTGACAATGGAATAGTAGATGTAGCATGCACAAATTGCTCATGTTGCGAAGGAATAGTCACATCGTTCGTAGTCGACAAGTTAGCTATCATACATGCATTTTGGACGGGATAGATTGTTTGACCAACGGCATTGGTATCCGTATTCTTCTCTGGAATCAGTCGGATTTTGCTTTTACCCGCAAAGAGCATATTAGATCCGAAATTGATAACGCATTTCAGTGGGACCAGAAAATCAGTTCCTATGATTCCATGGCCATTACCTGGAAGTTGGAAGTCTACCACCATGATTGTTAGACGACGATATATTTTGTCCAATCGAACATACGTGTTCCATTTACCAATACTACCTGTTTCTCCACCAAGTGTGTTAATTTTACAATTCGTCGGCTGCAGACGAATATTCGGTGGAATAAGACTTCGATGTACTAGCGTTATGGAGGAACCAGTATCCACCAAAAGTTCGCATTTGATGCCACCCACGATAGCCGACACTTTAAAGCCGCCGCTGCGTTCACTCGTGTAAGCATTGAAAAGAAACATGGGGCTTTTATTCTTCGCCAGTGTTTGCCCTTCACCACTGGCACCTACTCGTTTCCCGAATGGTTGAGATGTTGTTGGTTGCTGTCAAATGCAGTTTCCGTGCGATCGCTCCCTCTATTCTGCCATCCCCGCCTATTCCACTACGGTTGTGTGGGCATTTCTCCACTCACCTCTGCTGCACGTATTGTGTGATTTGACCGTGTACTCAGGCATGCGGCCTCCATTCCTATAGCTTTTGTCAAAGTTTCCGACAGAGTTTTAGGCTCAGAAATGCACACCATGTCTTGTACGTACATATCCGAAATGCCATCAATAAATTGCATTGTGGCTATCTTATTTTGGGCTTCTCGCGGACACTCTTTAAAAACTGTGCGAATTAGTCGTTCTACGTCCGTAGCAAAAGCAGCCAACTCCTCTTTCGGGCGTTGTGCTCGTGCACGTATTTGTGCACGTGATACCTATTTTACTTGACCCAGAAATCGAAGCTCCAAAGCTTTGACTAATGATGCGTATTGTTCCCGATCTGTCGCACTAAGGTTGGAAAGCACAGCTACAGCGTCCCCTCTCATCATGGAACCAAGAACGCGCGCTTTTTGTCGAATTGAATTTTGTAGTCCTCCCAGCTAGTGGTCGTTCCGTCAAATTGCTGAGGCTTTAGTTTAATTGGACTTTCAGCTGGCGATAATTGACAACCTACGTGGATGGGGCTTAGCTGATCAGCTTCACCTTCTGTTGAACTCGGAGATGCGGAACAACTACAACCTACTTGCTGAACTACTTGGGCTTGTTGGACCTCATCCAGCACCTGTCCCTGTGTACTCCGAGGTGTTGAACTTTCCATGAGTCTCGCAGCAAATGTCGTAGCCCCCATTGTCCGCAATTCTTCCGTGGTCTGTTTTTGCACATTACGTAGCGATTCGAGTTCTTTTGACTGTTTGCCCACAGTCTCGTTTAAGATTGTAATTGTGGCAAGTATGGAGTCCAGTTGCTCCTTAAATTCGTCCATTGTATTGCTTCTGTTTAATTACAAATCCCACTTCTGACACCAATGTTACGAATATATAGGGGATTAATTCAATTTATTTGGATTAAAACAGAGTGAACAATAAAATTTTAGGACAAAATGAAATCACGATGATTGCCACGCCTGACAGCTGTCACTTCTCTCCGAACAATTCTCTAAGCTGTGAAGTTGGAAGTCGATAAGTTGGTAGGTTGTTGATTCGGTGAGTTGTTGATTGGTGAATTTACACTCGGATTACTTGTGTAACACGTAACAATATTGTAATATGCGAGCTACGGCTCGAGTAGATAAAACAATTATTCTGTGAAATTATTTCTTTATTTTCTACTCTATAGAACAATTCAAGTTCACACTATACTATTCTTCGCAAATTCTTTTCTTACAAGGTCTCTTTCCTCTCAAATCACTTTATCTCCTTTCAATTACTTAATTCACAAATCCAAACTAATTACTTTTTCTTGTTCACTCTCAACTTTTAATTTATCACCAAATTACAACTTCGCCCATTATCACTTTTCCAATCTCTTCGCCACGGTTCTAAACCAACTGCCCCTTTTTTTTGATCGCCATCTGTCCTTATATAGCAGAAGTTTCTGATAGCCAGAAACTTCTAGCAAATTCTTCGACCACTGGAACAAGAGAAATAATTCTTGCAGTTTTAATTCCCTTTTATCCCTGATATTATTCGTCTCTTTCGTTGACATGAGCTGTGGAGACTTCGTCCCAGACACGAACCTCGAATGAAAGGACAGTTCGAACCAAAATTCTGCCAGAATGGAAAGTCACTTCGGAATTTGCTGCATAGACATAGGAGCGTAGTTATTATTATGCTACACTGCCCCCCTCTTAGACGTGTTCGTCCCGAACAAGAGCATCCTCATTTCGGCCATTGTATCGACTCAGTCGGTCCACATGAACCACTTTCATTTTGGCCCTCGGTCCTCGCTGGATGCGGTAGACAACATCGTTGATGCGGGTTACTATTCTGTAGGGACCTTCCCAGTTTTGCTGTAATTTAGGTGATTTCCCCTTTTGGCGATGGGGATTATACAGCCACACCAGATCTCCTTCCTGGAATCCTGACGTTGTTGCCTTGGCATCATACCTGGTCTTCATGCGGTCGCTCGTCATCTAAATCTGGCTTCTGGTATTTTGGTGTATGTCCCTAAGCCTTTCCCTAAGGTCCGCCACGTACTCTTCTTCATTTCTGGGCTCATTGGTAGGAGATCCAAATTTCACCTCACTGGGTAAACGAGCTATTCCACCAAATAAGATTTCGAACGGCGTATGTCGAGTAGTGCTACGCACGGCACTTCTATAGGCCATCAAAAACAAGGGAATCTGCAGGTCCCAATCCCGTTGGTAGTCACCTACGACCTTCGAGAGATGTTCGTCCAAAGTCCTATTGAAACGCTCCACCATACCGTCCGACTGTGGACGAAGCGGGGTTGTCCTTGTCTTTTTGATTCCGAGTAGTTGACACATCCCTTGAAAGATTCTTGACTCGAAGTTCCGCCCTTGGTCAGAATGCAATTCCAAGGGCACACCGAATCTGCTAACCCAATTGTAGACGATCTGCTCCGCCACGGTTCTGGCTTCCTGGTTAGGGATCGGAAACGCTTCCGGCCACTTACTGAAGTAGTCCATCACTACGAGTATATACCGATTACCATTGTCGGTTTCCGGAAAGGGCCCTGCGATGTCAATGGCGATTCGTTCGAAAGGTGCTCCCACGTTGTATTGGTGCATCTTACCTCGAGTTTTGATTCTCGGACCCTTGCTAGCTGCACACACGTCGCATTTTCTGCACCAGTCTTCGATACCTTCCTTCGCTTTTAACCAATAAAAACGTTCTCGTACCTTTTCTAGCGTCTTATTCACTCCCAAGTGGCCTCCGGTCGCCCCGCCATGCATTTCCTGTAACACCTCCTTGACCCTCGTCCGCGGTACTACAAGCTGCATTACAAACGACTTTCCGTCGGAGGATTCCCATTTTCTTCTCAGAACACCTTCTTGGACATGGAGGGAGTCCCACTGCGCAAAATATGCCTTTAAGGTCGGGCTTCTGTGAGAAATGTCCTGATGATCCGGTTTCTCCATGTTCTCCTTCCAGGCCAGAATCGGTTCGATATCCGGGTCTTCCTTCTGAGCGTTCCGGATCTCGTCTTCGGTCCAGCCGGTGATAGGTTCGGCTCTCATTCTTTGGATGGAAACCAGCTCCCGTTCTTCCTGACGCGCACAATGTTTACAATCCGTTCTGCATGGTCTCCGGGACAGTGCATCCGCATTAGAGTGGAGTTTTCCTTTACGATGCTGTATTTCGTAGTCGTAGATTTGCAGCCTTTCGATCCATCTTGCGACCTGACCCTCAGGACTCTTGAACTGTA
This sequence comes from Pocota personata, assembly GCA_963082735.1. NCBI lineage: Eukaryota > Metazoa > Arthropoda > Insecta > Diptera > Syrphidae > Pocota > Pocota personata. The sequence continues at coordinate 133,318,412 of OY720429.1, read as the reverse complement.
ATAGCCATTTTAAGGCTGCATGGTCTGTGCGAAGAACGAACTTCCTCCCGTAGAGGTATTTGTGAAAATGCTTCGTAGCCAAGATCAAAGCTAGAAGTTCCCGCCTTGTCACGCAGTAGTTCCTTTCTGGCTTAGAGAGCACCTTGCTGAAGTACGCAACCACCTTCTCTTGGCCGTCATGCACCTGGGAGAGTACGGCTCCTACCCCGACATTACTAGCATCTGCATCCACAACGAACGTTTCCCCGGGAGTGGGGTAAGCCAGTACCGGGGCATCGCATAGCCGTTGTTTAAGTGCCTTGAAGCTCTTCTCGCACTCAATTGACCATTTGAATTGTTTTCCCTTTTCCGTCAACTGGTGCAGGTTCTTTGCGATCCCGGCAAAATCCTTCACGAACCGTCTGTAGTAGGTGGCTAGGCCCAGGAAGCTCCTTAGTTGGTGTTTGTCTTTGGGGACTGGCCAGTTTTTCACCGCTTCGACCTTCTCTGGATCGGTTCTCACTCCTTTCGCTGAAATTATGTGTCCCAGGTACTTGACTTCCGCCCTAAACAGGGCGCACTTCTTGGGGTTGAGCTTCAGGTGGGCACTTCGAAGCCTTTGAAACACATCCCTTAGATTGTCTCGGTGTTGCGCAAACGTTTTTCCTACGACGATGACATCATCCAAGTATACCAAACAGGTTTTCCATGTTAACCCTTGCAGGACACATTCCATCAATCGCTCGAAAGTCGCCGGAGCATTGCACAGTCCGAATGGCATTACCGTGAATTGCCATAGCCCATTTCCTGCGGTGAAGGCGGTTTTCTCCCGGTCTTCTGGATGGATCTGTACCTGCCAGTAGCCACTCTTCAAGTCGAGAGTGGAAAACCATCGGGCTCCTGATAGTGTGTCTAGCGTGTCGTCAATCCGTGGCAGAGGGTAGCTGTCTTTCTTGGTGACGTAATTGAGCTGCCGATAGTCCACGCAGAACCGCATGCTGCCATCTTTCTTCTTAACCAGTACAACCGGTGATGCCCACGGACTTTTGGAACTTTCAATCAGACCTTCTTTCTCCATTGCCGACACCATCTCTGCAACTTCTGTCTGCTTTGCCAATGGAAGGCGCCTAGCAGGCTGACGAATTGGTCTAGTATCACCAGTGTCTATTCGATGTTGTACCAGGTGTGTTCGGCCGTATTCTCCGTCCTGTGAGGCAAATACATCAGCGTACTCATTGATAAGATTCTCTGCCATAGTTCGCTGCTCCTGATTCAGCTCACTGGACTGGAGAATCGTCTCTCTCGTTTCCGCTGTCCAAGGTGATGGGAGAGGTTTTGGAGCATCACGTTCAGATATTGTTGCGACGGCGGTAATCGGCGTGCATTTTCCAGTCACCTCCCCTCGCCTTAGTTTGACAGTGTGTGGTCTTGCGTTCAAAACCCTCACTGGAACCATGGTGTTCTTTGGTTCGACTAACGTCTTTCCCACGATGTAGTCTTGAGAATTCTTCTCTGGGTCTGGTTCTACTATGTAGAATCGGTGGCTCCCAAGATCACCTTCCAGCTTCGTCCAAATGATTGTCTCTGAAGACGGCGGCAAAACTTCTTCTTTGCTGATGACTGTCCTGAGAGTTACGGCATTCTCATTTCCGTACGCCATCGGAATCTCCACATTTCGATACCTCAGTACTTGCATCCCGATGTCCAAGATTACTTCATTTGCTTTCATGAAGTCTATTCCGATGATGCACTCGTCGCATATATCTGCCACCAGAAACGCATGGGAGAACGTCAGTCCTGCCAGAGTAATCGTAAGACGAACTTCTCCAAATACCTTCGCCATTTCCCCTGTTGCAGTCTTCAGGCAGTAGCTGTTGGTGTTGTGCAGCCAGGAGCTTCTGACGATATCTCTTCTTACAATGGAGGCGGTGGCACCTGTGTCGATGGTGGCTACGCACTTCTTCTTGTTGATTAGTGCCTCCACTGTCAGGCTCTTGTTACCCCGTTTGGTTTGCGAAACTTGAATGGTGGTCCTGGGGGCCTCGATTCCAGTAACCAACTTCTGCCCCGCGAAGTTGGTCCTTACGCATCTCCCGACTGCTGGTTTTGGGAAGTCTGACCGACAGGATGCTTCCTCTCTGCTTCTCCTACTTCCGCAATGTGGACAATTTCCTCGTCTAGGTGCACTTCTGCACTGCCGTTGTAGGTGTCCGGTTTGGTTGCAATTCCAGCAACGGATTTGACTTCCGCGAGCTTTGTCTTCATCCATGACGGCTGTTCTCTGGCATGAGCATTCCACGACGGACATTTCCCTGACACGGTGTATTCCCTGGTATGCTTGGTCTGCAGCCTTCATTGACAAAGCGAATGCCAATGCCTCGGGGAGTGTTCGCTTTTCAGCCATCCTTACAGCCATTTGCAGTTGTCTGTCCTCTATGGCCTGAATAAAAGCTTCCACCGCCATTTCATTGATAAGCTCCTCACCGGCTTTAGGGTATGAAAGATGGGCTAGTCGCTCTATATCCGCTTGCAACTGTTGGAGCGTTTCCCCCCTTTTCTGGACTCGACTACGCAGCTGAACCCTGTACACCTGCTGCATGTGTTCATCCCCAAACCGCATCTCGATAGCCTGAACCAGAGAGTCGTAGTTCTGCTGTTTATCTTCCGGGATGGTCTGCAAGAGCTCCGCAGCTGGACCCCTCAGTGCAAGTGTGAGTGCAATGGACTTCTCTTCATCGTCCCAGCTATTGGTCATTGCAGCCGCTTCGAATTGCCTCTTATAAATTGGCCATGATGTTTGACCATCGAAGATAGGAGGCTGCATCTCCTTTCTTCTCAGACCGTCAGTGGAATATTCCCGTGCTTTCTGTCTCTTCACATTGCTGAGCTCCTTAGCAAAATTTTCGACTTGCTTCCCTACTATCTCGAATTGCGTATCCACTTTTTCAAACTGAGTCTCTATTTTCCCGAACTGAGTTTCATGTTTCTCAAAATTTTCATCGAATCTAGCTTCGACTTTTCCGAGTTGCGTCTCGACCTTCTCGATTTTCTCTTCGATCACTTCGAATTTGGATTCCAAGTTCTTGTTTTGCTCATCAAGTTTACTTTCCAGAGCATCTAGAGAATTCTTTTGTTCATCCAGCTTAAGTTCTAGAGAATTCTTTTGTTCGTCCATTGCTTTCTTTTGTTCGTCCATTGCTTTCTTTTGTTCATCCAGCTTAAGTTCTAGAGAATTCTTTTGTTCGTCCAGCTTAAGTTCTATAGAATTCCTTTGGTCTTTTATTGATTTCTTTTGTTCGTCCATGACTAACTTAAGTTGCAGGAGCAGACTCGTTATACCCGGGTCGGCTGCTGTACTTGTTGGTTCCTCTTCCACGTCAAACTCTACGTCGTGCGGATTTGCACCTTCCTGCGTTACTGCTTCTTCCAGACGAATCAGCAGGGCATCTTTTCCCCCAGTTGTGTCGAGGTTCCGCTTACTGAGTTCTGCCTTTAGTTGAGTTATAGTTAGTTTTCCCAATTTGCGACCCATTTTGCGCAACTAATTAACTCAACACAGAAATCGTTTTTTTTTTTTTTTTTTTGTGCAATTTCACACCACGGAAATAGTTATTCACAGAATAAATTTTATTCTTCTTCTGACACCAATGTAATATGCGAGCTACGGCTCGAGTAGATAAAACAATTATTCTGTGAAATTATTTCTTTATTTTCTACTCTATAGAACAATTCAAGTTCACACTATACTATTCTTCGCAAATTCTTTTCTTACAAGGTCTCTTTCCTCTCAAATCACTTTATCTCCTTTCAATTACTTAATTCACAAATCCAAACTAATTACTTTTTCTTGTTCACTCTCAACTTTTAATTTATCACCAAATTACAACTTCGCCCATTATCACTTTTCCAATCTCTTCGCCACGGTTCTAAACCAACTGCCCCTTTTTTTTGATCGCCATCTGTCCTTATATAGCAGAAGTTTCTGATAGCCAGAAACTTCTAGCAAATTCTTCGACCACTGGAACAAGAGAAATAATTCTTGCAGTTTTAATTCCCTTTTATCCCTGATATTATTCGTCTCTTTCGTTGACATGAGCTGTGGAGACTTCGTCCCAGACACGAACCTCGAATGAAAGGACAGTTCGAACCAAAATTCTGCCAGAATGGAAAGTCACTTCGGAATTTGCTGCATAGACATAGGAGCGTAGTTATTATTATGCTACAATATCAATGTAAAAGGTATGAATAAAACTACGCACATAGGGAGCATAAGTCATAAAAATGCTTAAAGATAAATATAAATCTTATACCATTCAAAGTAAATTTACAACCTTATGCATGTTAAACAAAGGCTTAGACATTTTGTGCTTGTTTTCTTTTTCAAATCAATATCATCCCCGGAAGTTTAATGAGGATGCAGAAGTTCAATTTGGTATATCATTAAAGGTGTTACTTTTGTTGATTCACATACAACTTTATTAGAAAATAATTTTGTGTCCAGTTTTCTGTATTTTCCACAGCAGAATCTCAGCAATTTTCGTTGAAAGATTTTCATTTCCTTGGATACAATAGGGGATATTCTAAACCAAATTGAAAAACCGTACGTGAGAATGGGTCTAATCAGAGTCTTATACATCAGTGTTTCAGTTTTCCCCGACGTTTGCTTAGAGTTAAGTAATAGTTTCAACGTCATAGTTACTATTTTTGCCCTGTTTGGGACTTTTTTTTCATGCATATTAAAAAGAGATCGGTTATGGAAATTTATACCTAGATATTTAGTTTCACAACGCAAGTCTATCATTTATTTTCAATGAAAGAGATTTTCTTTCTTTAACCGCTAAGTAATGTCCTTTTCCACTGGCATTTCTAAAACACGTAAGACCACATTTGTCAATATTGATTTTGAGTCTCCACTTTTTAAAATAATTTTCAAAATGTGGAAGTTTTTGCTTAATTTTATTAAGAGCAACGCTTGGCCGAATATTACTAGCTAATATTTACAACCAGAATTAAGTTTATATGAGTACTAGTTTAAGAATATAATTATTTGTTTTATTTATTAAAACTGGAAGCTGGAACTGTTGGTTGTTGGATAGGGTGGTTGTCCGAAAAATCTGGACTCCTTTCTGTCCTTACGCAAACATTGCTTCTCCGTGGCTTGATGTCCACTTTTAAGGTTCCTCCTTATTTTGTATCGCACTTGATTGTCGCTCGATTTCGTTGAGGTATGTCACGCCTTCGCTTTGTCTTCGTTTTGATACGGACTCACTAACTTGGTTATCGTTACATACTTTCAAATAATCACTCACTCGCGTTGTCTTCGGTTAATACGCACTAACTTGGTTAACGTTAAATGGTTTGAAATTTCGTTATCGTTAAATGGCACGCGCACTAACTTGGTAATCGTTAGTTCTACAGATCCTGTTCGAGCGACAGTTAAAGAAATATGCTACGCTATTTGTAAACAAATATTTTATAAGGCATATTGCCTGTTCTTGATTGAACTCAAACTTAAGATTCAATGCTCTACATTACTCGACATTCATTTATTAATTAATTTAAATTATGTCATCATGTTATGCTTGAATGCAGATGTTCAAGTGTTCTGTTGCAATTGCTTCCAAGAATGGAAGGAAATTGGTTCGTGACTATGATACCAACTGAAGTTATAAAGCCTCACATTTTTGAGTGGTTGACAAAACTTTCTTTTAATGCAGGTATTAATTTTTTTTGGAGTATTCCATGGTTTTAAAAAAGATATTCACGATTATAAAATTTACTTATCGCAACTTCAACAAGCGCATAATGTTGTGAAAGATGCAAAAACTGGCATGTTTTTCATCTTGGATACACAAATTTTGCGATAACTGATAATTTGTGAAAAAAAATAAAAAATTAAGGATTTGACGGCGAAGTTAATTGAGCATTTCATTTCACAGATGCATGTTCTCGCAGCGCGATTTGAGTTCTACAAAGCGCCAGTGAGAGAATGTCAGTCATATAAAGAGTGAGTAGCCGATTTAAGCGGAATTGAGTATTTTCTTGTGCACTTTGTAAAGAACTTTCCTTAATTCTATAATTCATGATGTAATGGTGTTTAAAACACCTCATGATTCGCTGCGAAAAAAAGAGTTGCAAAAAAGCAGATCCAACTGTAAAGGAAGTTCTGGATCTATAATTAGAGGAAACTTTACGGTTGATACTAACCAAAATGCAAATCGTACGACGGGACCTATGGTCAAGCGGCTCCCAAATCATGTTCAAATGTTTCACACCCAGGTTGTTAGGAGGGTCTGTATCGCCTCAGTGCCGAGCAGCAACGAAAGTAGAAACAAATAAATAAACATACCTGCTTCCCTGTGGTGTGCACCCGCAGATATGTAGAATTCCCAGCGATCTCCCAATTTTGGATGTCCCTTTTCCTTTTATGTTCCTTTGTTCTCATACGCACCTTTGGTGTGTACAAAAAAAGACCTGTACGTCCTCGAACACACACAACCCCATTCCAGGGGTGGGTCTTTTTACTTATTGGAAATTAAATCCAAAATTAATAACAGACAAAAAAAAAATAATATTCGCCTCGCAATAGAAAATGAAAATGTCAACAATTGTGTTGACATGATGGAGGGAATTACGTGCGTCTCCCTCATTCCCACGGGTGTACAAGCCCCATCACATTCTCGCAAATTTAATGATGGCGATAGAGAAATTATGTGTGGATAGAGGCAATAGAATTTGTTTGTTTACGTGAGAGATATTTTGTTGTTTTAATTTTTTTTGGATTAGGTTGTATGAATAGGTGTCTCGTAGGTCGTGTTATTTATGTTACGTAAGTAAGTTAGCAATATTGTATGTCATAATTAGAGTATTTATGTATGTTATTATGCAGAGCAATTAAGTCAACAGTCAGTGTATATGTTTTTTTTAAATACGACGGACTATTGTGACTGGACAATAACGAGACGTGGGATATTGATGAGGGAAATATTTTCATTTCAATGTTGAATACACTACACATAGCTGACATAGACAACAAATGACAAAGATAAAGAAGAATTGGGCGGTGGTCCGTAAAAGGAAAGGATGGCTACAAAGTGGTGCTCTCCCTCGGTAAAAATTCAAAGCCTCTAAGAGATGTTCCGCGGGAACCAACAATGTTCTTGTGAATTTTTTTAGTGGAACATTTGTTTTGAAGTGCTATCAATTTGTTTGCCCTTTTAATTTAAATTTAATTAGTTTTAAATCCCACTATAATTCTCGAATTCCATTATAGTTTTTCTTTTCAAGTTTTTTGAATTTTATTTTGATAAAAGACAAATGTGAATAGTGTGTTTGAATAGTTTTGTGGTTTAATTGAATGCTGAAGTCAGGATAAAAAAAAAATTATTTGTGAAATTCTGCTACGAATTGTGCTTCACGTTGCGGCTATCTCCGTTAATAGAAAAGAACATCATCCTTTCTTGTGCTGCCGGCAGGGCACGGGGGAACCTAATAAAAACCTTGAGTACCTTTACATTTCCATTATTTTTGAAGACAAAAAGATTCATAACAAAATAGGAGTAATTTAGTATAGAAGTTGGTATAATTTTTTTTTGTAATAAACAGAGTAATGATAGTACGAACAATTAAAACAAGTGGTTCTAATTTGTTATAATTTGTAAATAAGATTCCTTTCTTTTTTGGTGTGCGGATGGCCGGTAGGGCCGTCCCTCCGTAGATGAACGGTGACAGGACAGGACGATTACGAACAATGATGACATAACGTGACCACAAACGGACTTTCTCTACAACTGACTACGGTCGTGACTGGGAAGCACTTTTAGGGGCTATCTCTCCCAATTTTGTCCAGAGAGATAGCAATTGGTTGTGTCGTGGGCAGGTCAGCTTTTACCACTACCACTAGGCATACCTCGGGTACTTGACGAACCCGTTTGGCGAGGAGAGACAAGAGGAAGGATGAGAGTGTAGTCGGATGTAGTATAGGCTAGGTCAAGGTAGTTAGGCTTAGGTTATGATTTAGTTTAAGTCTATAGTTTAGTTTAGGTTTTAGTTAGTTCCCGATCTTTACGAATGACCGACGACTATTTGTTCTTTGGCCAAAACGGCAGAAATTACCCTACGGACTTGAACATAAGAGAGCATACTGCAAAGACAAGACAGAAGGTAACTCGGTCTATGGTAGAATTGCGTGAGGGCCTAGAAAAAAGATCCCTTCTTATTGAACAAGACCAGTGAATTTGAAGGACAACGCAACGAAACGTTTAAGTCTGTTACTAGGCAACCAAGCAACAGCGACTGTAGCAGAGACAAGAGTCGGCCAACAAACTTCTGACGACGAAGAAGAACTTGACCGACTTGAGAAGTAAGGCAGTAGAGGACACAAAACGAATAACACACCAAATACAAAAGGTGGTCTCTCAAGCGGTAAGGAGGAATCAGGTTGAGATCATGTCGGTGTTCGCCGATAGCATGCAAGATATGATGACTACCTTCCAGAAGAACATCAAGGTGATCAACGGCAAGATCTGCAAGCTGGAGTTCTCCACAGCTGCGCAAACGAATCTCCTACGACAATCGACCGACGACAAGACATCACCCGACAAGAACAGTCCACTCCATTGCACCCACTCAACAGGAAAACTTCTACATCAATCGACACCGACACTAAACAGACCGACTCTTAACCCGCCACCACACGAAAGACAAGTACCACTATACGAGCTGCGACATGAACAGGCCTCACTCTTCCCCGAACCATTCTCACCGTTTTCGGAAAGGAAGGCGGGGCATTCCGTTCGACGGGACACCGAAAACCATTTCCGTAGAAAGTTTCCAGTTTCGCGTCGAAACCTTGCAACGCCAGAACCGTATTAACGACCACCAGCTATTTACCCACCTCCATTACCTCGTAAGCGGTTCGGCAGAGAAGTGGTTTTGGCAGTTTCTGCAGAAAAACGAAGGCGATAGTTACTTGAGCTTTCTGCAACTTAGGAGGAAATTGTTGAAACAATTTAAAATGATCATGAGATTCTGAGAGCTATAATGAACGAACTAGAAGACCAGGGAACTTTTAAAACTAAGGAAACATTTAGCCAACTAGAGGACGAAGAAGTGGCAATTGCTGCGCTTTAATGTAACCAGACTGTCAAACATCCAACCTACATGAAGACTGACAGAATAAACAACACGAACAACGACCTGACTAACAGAACACACCCGACTAGGAATCCTGTTTCAACTCCGTCGGCGTATCAGTCCACTTTCCGTAGTCTGACGTGCTTTAGTTGTGATCAAAGGAAGTTAATCTTTAGTTGTACACAGTGCCAATACCTGAGAGCCGGCAGTGCAACCGGAACGAACCACCCGACCAAGACCATACTCCCAGAAATCGAGGACAAGACGTCCAAATTTTGAAGAGGGTTTCAGAAGGTGATGATACCTGTACGACGAAGGGAATCCCTCAAAAGAAGAGTCTCCACGTACGCTTACATGAGTACAAAGTCGCCAGAAAGCGTATCTTTGGGGACGAAGTGTCAGCGGCGGTGAAGAAGAGCAGGAACTCCTTTAAAATTAGGAGGCTAAGGGAAATATGTGCAATAAATAAAAGACGACAGAGGGACATAATAGCGACTGTGATAAATATTTCAAACGACAATAGGCCATATGCGGCAGACGGAAACCACTAACAAATACTAGGACGATTCAAGACAATAGTCTCCTGGGGATGCAGTTCTCACGAGGTAGAGATATTCGTTGTGTTGAACTTGCAGCAGGTCCTTTATCTGAGGGTTAACTTATGGAAAACGTTTAAGGTCGCTCCGAACATAATTAACGAACTCGACATTCCATCGCCGACGGAAGAGCGGTCTCCGGTCCAGGCACTCTCACCAGCGCAAGCCCAAAAACTTGAGATAATCAAGTTGCTGTTCCCCACTTGCCGATGTTGGGACTAGGTAGAACTAGCCTCGAAGAACATATAATCGAAGTGGGTGACATCAAACAGAGGCACTATCCAGTTTCACCTGCGATCCAGAAGATCTTGTATGACGAGTTGAATGCGATGACCTCTCTTGGAGTGATAGCAACGGTACTTGGAGCTCGCCAGTGGTGCTGCTGAGGAAACCCGGCAAAACCGGACTGTGCCTGGACTCGAGTGAAAGAGTATGTTTTGTCTATCTCGACGACCTCATGGTTTACTCTACAAATTTTGAGTACTATGCCAGATTGCCACAGGAAGTGGCCAGGTGTCTGAGAAAAGCTGGCTTAACCATCAATGTAGAGAAAAGCAAATGTTGCTGCAAGGAGATAAAATACTTTGGATACATCGTTGGCGATGGTTGCCTACGGACTGACCCTGGCAAGGTTTCGGCGGTCGAGAATTTTCTAGTTCCAAAGACTCCCAAGCATCTCCGTCTATTTCTAGGGACGACGGGCTGATAAAGACGCTATGTTTAGAATTTTGCATCTATAGCAGCCCCAATGACCGACTGTCTGAAGAAAGACAAGACATTCGACATGACAAACGAAGCACTGGCCGCCTTTCAACAACTCAAAACGACTCTAGTGACAGCACCGATACTAACGAATCCAGACTTCACAAGACGATTTTACATACAATGTGATACATCAACTTCTCGTGGGGTAGCAGTGTGCTTTTCCAGATGAACAAGGAGAACAACGAACTACCGATAGCATTCATGTCCCAGAAGCTCAATTCTGCCCAGCGGAATTATAGCGTAATGGACCTTGAATGCTACGCGGCAATTTTGCCAGTGAAGGAGTTCAGGGCATACGTGGAAGGACTACCTTTCACTATAATCACCGACCATGCAAGTCTAAAGTCTATTTAAGAACTGTTCTCCAGCTTCCTGGGAAAATACGGGGTCAGACATGTTCGGACCGCGATCTACTCTGCTCAAACCAATGCGTCTGAAAGGGTTAACTGCTCCGTGCTGACCAGAATAATCTCGTACCTAAGAGGTTATCAAAAAACATGGGACCTCCACGTCAGCGACGCGGCTTTCTTACTGAGGAGCGTAGTACACGATGCTACTACGTTTGAACCCTACTACTCAGTGTTTTTTTCACCCACATGATACAACACGCAGGTGCATGTGATATCCTCCGCAAGCTAGATACGGTCAAAGATATGAACACTGAAGTTATTAGCAATAAGGACAAATTAAAGCTAATTAGAAGTAAAATATTTGACAAGCGGCAACATAAGGACCTTAAGACGGTGAAGTGGAAACTCTACCAAGCAGAGGGACAGGCAAGCAAATGCCAACTGATCGTGGTAGGGATTGACGAGTAATCCCTGGGGTCACTTGTTCTACAAGGGGGGAAAGCACTTTACGGCTTTCTCCAAGTTAGCTTCGTGATCCCTTCATTCCATGAGAGGTGATGATGATGATGATGTATTTATTTCTTATAAATTCATTAAACAAGCAAATGATATAATCAATGTAAAACAATTCAAGTACTTAGGAACAAAATATAAGAAAGGTTGGTGATATTCAGTATTTATATACAAGTAAAAAATGGAGTTGAATGCCACTTCAATTAGCTAAAGTAATACAAACAACATTTTTAGGGTGGGGTGACCCTTTAAAAATTCAAAGTAAAAGAAAATAAAAAATAAACTTTAAACATTTCAAGAAATATAATCCAAAAATAATTCAATTCGAACAAAAAGAAAAAAATAAAAATGATAGTAATTGTAAAAAATGCAGAACGAGAATGGAAATAATGAAGCTAAGATTAGACCGAAACATCAGAAATACGAGATTCTAACGCAACATAATCAAAGCTGAAGAGCCACAATTTTACGCTTTTTAAGAACATTCCATTTATTGTTATTGTCCTGATTGACTCAGGGAGTTCATTAAATAACCGATAAGACAAAATTGAAAAAAAATGTCGATATGCAGTGGTTCGGAAATAGGGTACAGACAAAAAGTTTGAATGGTTTCCACGAAGATTATAACAAGAAATTAAACGAAAATTAAGATGGCCAGACTTCATAAAGAAAATTTTTAACACCTTAAAACAATACAAATGACGAACAGGAAGAATTTTCAGGGCACAGAACAAAGGGAATCTAGAATGTCTACCAGATTTTCGACAAATTTTCCTTAGGACATATTTCTGCAAAATCAACAGTGGTTGTATTTTATTTCGATACACACCCCACCAATAAGCAATTCCATATTGCAACTTGAAATGGAAAATACCATAGTAAATTATCCTTAAAAGCTTGGTCGAAGGGTGCATCGGAAATACTTTTTCAAAGTATCAGCGTGATTCGCAAAACTAATCCTCGAATCAAGGCTAAGCCCAAATATTTAAATTCGTCAACACTCTCTACTTTTCAATATATTTATCACTACAGGTTAGATTATGACAAAAAGAGGGAGAGGAAAAACCAGACGAACAATAGCAATTAGACAGTTTATATTTAAGACACTCAGCTGCGTGGAAGTACACATTTGCTTTCAAGTTGTATGCAGAAGATAAGCCGAAGAACATTATCTTAGTTTTTGAGCTTATTACTAAATTATGATCAGCAAACCAGTGTCTCAATAAATTTAGATCCCAATTAACATCAGAAACTAGGTCTAAAGGACTGTTTAAGCCATAAGTGAAACCAATGTCATCAGCAAAAGCTGTTGGTGAACCCTTAAAACTAAGAGCAAAGAGTGAATTGAAATAGACCAGAAACAGAATTGGACCTAAAACAGAGCCTTGAGGAACACCGAGGTTAAAGAACATTATATCGCTGCTTATACTCGTATCATCTATCTTTACTTTTTGCGACCTGTTTTCAAGACACGACCTAAACCAGTGGAGAATGAAACCACGAAATCCAGCTGTTTCCAGTTTCCTCAACAAGAAATTATGGTTGACCATGTCGAATGCGTTGGTAATGTCAACAAATAAACCAGCCGTAAATTTGTTTCCATCAAGATGTGACATTATTTAGGAGCAAAACTGTAAAAGCGCATCTTCCGTTGATTTGCCTCTTTGAAAACAAAATTGAACTGGTTTGAAAAACTATGTTTTCTCTAAAAAGAACTCACTATTCTATTTTTTATTAGCAACGATTAAAACAATTGCCAAGACATCCACTATGAAACATGCAATTTTTTAAGTACACAATTTGAAATACCATCAGTTCCACATGAAGTCGAATTAGGTAAAGTACCAATAACTTTCAAGATTTCAAGAGAAGTTATGGGCTGAAAAACAAAACTACTACCACAGATAATAAACTACCCAGGTGTCTCATTCATACGGGAAAAAGTGATATATAAAAACGAAATTCACTAAAAAAAAAGCTTTTTAAAAAGCTTAAACTTCTTACAAAAGGGAAAAATCTGCACAGAACATTTGTTTTTTCTGCTCACTTTTTAGTCCATCGTGTCACTCACACATACCCTTGTTTACCTTCACTGCAAAAAAGAAACAAAAAAAATATTTTGTAGGACTGTGGTCACGGAGTTCTGATGCCGACACGTTGGTAGGATGGATATGGAGTATTTGTATAGATCGTATATATATATGTATGTGCAAATGGTTGGGCTTATGTTGTGTGCTTGTTATTTTGTCTGTATTGATTATATAAATAAAAACTCTATAAACTTTGTGGACGCAAATTTGCTCTGAAAATGGGTATGAATATGAGTTTTGCATACTGCATTTTATATTTATGCCCTTATAATAACTGATCACTGCTCTTGGCCTACTTAAGTGAAGGTGACCTTCGAAATTATTATAAAAAAACTAACTAACTTAACAAAGTAATCTTTAACTTAAATTAGGTTAATATTAAATTGCAGTTAAATCACCTTAACTGAAGTAGTTTCTAGGGGACACGAATGAGGATGTGGCAGGATAACGACCCCCACCCTCCCAACATCCCAATAATCACTATCAATTTATCTGTCGACTTTACTTTTTAAGCGTTCATTACATTTTGCAATTTTTTTATTTTATTTCTGGAAATTCTACTTTTATTTAAATTCTTATCAAGGACCCATTTACAATTTTTCCAGAGCAATACTGTTACGGATTATTCGAAAAGAAAAGAACACCGCTCAATAAAGGGGTTTTATTATGACTGACTTGACAAAAGTATAATTCATTGTTACAGTAAGTTAGGTTTCAATTTCATAAAGTTCCACAAAGGTTAAACAGTAATGTAAGTTAGATTAGTATTACTTATTTAGTTATGTTCTTTACATATGTGATTGTATGAAGATAAGTATAGATATGCAATAATTATTATATACAAAGCTTAGTTTGTATCGACACTTGCCCTCAAAACTGTACATATCTTTAGAAATTTATATAAGACCTAAGTTCTTGACAAAATTGCTATGTTTGGTTTTAGTAAGATTCTTGGTAAAGATATCAGCAACCATCTCACCAGTGGGAATGTATCTAACCGTAATGACATCCTTCTTTAAAAGTTCACGAACGTGAAGAAACTTGATGTCAATATGCTTTGTTCTACTGTGGTGCACGGGGTTCTTGACAATCTGTTGTGCACTCAAATTATCACCAAACAGCTCTGTGGGGCCTTCTACCAAAAACGGAAAACCCATCTCGGTTAACAGGCTTTTGAAATGAACGACTTCCTTCGCAGCTGATGAGAGGGCAACATATTCTGCTTCAGTACTGCTTAATGCGACTGATCTTTGCTTTCGGCTTTCCCAATTAATTGCTGCACCAGCCAGGAAGAACGCATACCCAGTAAATGATTTTCGGTCGTCGCAACTGCCCAGTCGGCATCAGCGTATGCTTTCAATCGTTCGCCAGTCTGAAAATACGTTAATTTTAAATTTAAAGTGCTTTTCAAATACCTTAGGATGTGCTTCGCAGCATTCAAGTGTTCTACGTGAGGGTTCACGTTAAATTGTGCCAGCTTGCACACTGAGTGCATAATATCCGGCCGAGTAGAAACCCTCAAATACATCAAAGAGCCAATGATTGATTGATACTGCCTCACGTCAACCTTCTGATAACTGCAACAGTCAATGCAGTTCTTAAATTTGCTTCCAGGATCCAAGGGTGTTGCACAGGACCTGCTTTGCTCCATTCCCAGATCACGAAGTAGATTTTTGATGAACTGTTTTGACGAAGTGCTCACAGCACTTCCTTCGTTGCTTATTTCCATACCCAGGAAATGTTCCGCAGGACCTTTATCCACGATATCGAATTGTAGACATATTTGGTGTTTAATCCTTTCAAGGGTCTCTAAGCTCGAACACGCCAGCAAAATGTCGTCAACATAAACAGCCACAATATTTGTTTCGCTTCCAATTTTCATGGTATAAACACACGAATCTCCACTACACCTCGAGAACCCAAGTTTTGTCAATGCGCTGTCTATCTCTTGGTTCCACTCTCGTCCAGACAGTTTTAAGCCATAGATAGTCTTTTTTAGTTTGCAGACCAGGCCGGGATTATTTTCATCGACGAAGTACTCTGGCTGTTGCATGTAGGCTTCTTCTTGGAGTATGCCTTTGAGGTAGGCCGAAGTAACGTCCAACTAATGTATAAATAAGTTAAACTCGGCTGACAAAGCCAAAATGAGCCGAATCGAAGAGTAGCGGACAACTGGGGAAAATGTCTCTTTATAGTCCACGCCAAATTTTTGACTGCAACCCTTCGCGACTAACCTGGCTTTATATCGCTCCACCTTTCCATTCTTGTCCCGTTTTATGTTAAAAACCCCATTTGGACTTAATCGCTCTACGGTTACTAGGTAGAGTAACAAGTTCCCAGGTACCATTGGATATAAGCGTGTTGTATTCCACCCTCATAGATTGTAACCACTTACCGCCGTCATGTCTGTTTAAGGCCTCTTCTACCGAAACTGGGTTTACTAGTGCCTTGGTAGAATTAATGAAACAAATTTTGTTTTCATAACGTGGGCGCAATCGTTGGGACCAACCCTGGCTATCCACACCATCACTTAAGCTATCACCATCTTCATCTTCAACATCTCCAAAATCATCGATTTCCGCACCCGTACGGGAAACAACAACAGCATACTCCTCGCCAGCAACAAGATTTCCATCTTCATCGTTGGAAACAGGACTTTCACCTTCAGCACCAGTATCAACATTCCCACCTTCAACATCAGTAAACGTCTCTTCAACCCTGAGTTCAGTACTGTCCGATTCTGGATCAGGGATTATGACATTAACGGATTCATCGCTATTGAAGCTGTAATCTCGTTTGACTGCTAGAGACTCATGGATGTCTCGATATCTAAAAGGGCGAAATCACTGACATTTTTATTTAAACTACTCTTACCAACATCCTCCAAAAACTGTACATCTCGGCTTTTGAAAATTCTCCTCGACTTTGGCTCGTACAGACGGTAAGCCTTGGATTCCGACGAATATCCCACCATTACACATTCTGTAGACTTTGCTCCAAACTTGGACCTTCCAGGGCGCTTATCGAGCATAAACGACTTACACCCGAAGATCCTAATATGAGAAACAACTGGATTTTTGCCACACCAGGCTTCATATGGCGTTATGTCATTTAAAATTGTTGTCGGACATCTGTTTCGTATATAAGCTGCGGTGTTGATTGCTTCTGCCCAGAGGAATTCAGGAACATTTGCATGGAGTAGCATACACATCGCCATTTCGACAACCGTGCGATTTGCACGTTCTGCTGTGGTGTATACTGCATGGTCAGCTGACGTCGAACTCCTTCCTCTTTCAAAAAACTGCAGAACTCTTTGCTCAGATACTCGCCACCATTATCTGTTCTTAGTGTTTTCTTTTTCCTTGACGTTTCCAATTCAACCGCAGATTTAAAACTTTTGAACGCTTGAAACACATCACTTTTGTTTCTTAAAAAATAAACAAACATCTTTCTGCTAAAGTCGACTATGAACAAAGCGAAATATCGTGCCCCGCCAATTGAATTTGTTCGCATCGGGCAACAAATGTCGCTATGGACCAACTCTAGCACATGTTTGCTGCGATACATTGAGCACTTAGGAAATGGTATAGAACTCATTTTTCCCTTAAAACACGTTTCACAGTCTATTGGTCCGCATGCACTATTTTCTAACTTAATTCCTCTAAACCAACTATTCTTCGTATTGTAATATGCGAGCTACGGCTCGAGTAGATAAAACAATATTCTGTGAAATTATTTCTTTATTTTCTAGTCTATAGAACAATTCAGGTTCACACTATTCTTCGCAATTCTTTTCTTACAAGGTCTCTGTCCTCTCAAATCACTTTATCTCCTTTCAATTACTTAATTCACAAATCCAAACTAATTACTTCTTCTTCTTAAATCTCAACTTTCAATTTATCACAAAATTACAACTTCGCCCACTATTACTTTTCTAATCTCTTCGCCACAGTTTAGAAACTACTGCCCCTTTTTGACCGCCATCTGTAATTATATAGCAGAAGTTTCGGATAGCCAGAAATTTCTAGCAAATTCTTCGGCCACTGGAACAAGAAAAATTCTGATGTAATAATTCCTAGATGACAATCATTTCGTGCAGTTATAATTCTCTCTTGTTCTCTTTTATCCGCGATATTATCCGAGCTGTGGTGACTAATTTCAGACACGAACCTCAAATGAAAAGACACTTCGGAATTTGTTGCCTGTTCGAGGGCGTAGTTATTATGCTACATTATGTTACACTGCCCTCCTCTTAGACTTGTTCGTCCCGAACAAGTGTGTCGTCACTTCGGCCATTGTATCGACTCAGTCGGTCCACATGAACCACTTTCATTTTGGCCCTTGGTCCTCGCTGGATGCGGTAGACAACATCGTTGATGCGGGTTATTATTCTGTAGGGACCCTCCCAGTTCTGCTGCAACTTAGGTGATTTCCCCTTTTGGCGATGGGGATTATACAGCCACACTAGATCTCCTTCCTGGAATCCTGACGTTGTTGCCTTGGCATCATACCTGGTCTTCATGCGGTCGCTCGTTATCTTAATCTGGCTTCTGGTCCTTTGGTGTATGTCCCTAAGCCTTTCCCTAAGGTCCGCCACGTACTCTTCTTCATTTCTGGGCTCATTGGTATTAGATCCAAATTTCACCTCACTGGGTAAACGAGCTATTCCACCAAATAAAATTTCGAACGGCGTATGTCGAGTAGTGCTATGCACGGCACTTCTATAGGCCATCAAAAACAAGGGAATCTGCCGGTCCCAATTCCGTTGGTAGTCACCTACGACCTTCGAGAGATGTTCGTCCAAAGTCCTATTGAAACGCTCCACCATATCGTCCGACTGTGGATGAAGCGGGGTTGTCCTTGTCTTTTTGATTCCGAGTAGTTGACACATCTCTTGGAAGATTCTTGACTCGAAGTTCCGCCCTCGGTCAGAATGCAATTCCAAGGGCACACCGAATTTGCTAACCCAATTGTTGACGATATGCTCCGCCACGGTTCTGGATTCCTGGTTAGGGATCGGAAACGCTTCCGGCCACTTACTGAAGTAGTCCATCACTACGAGTATATACCGATTACCATTGTCGGTTTCCGGAAAGGGCCCTGCGATGTCAATGGCGATTCGTTCGAAAGGTGCTCCCACGTTGTATTGGTGCACCTTACCTCGAGTTTTGATTCTCGGACCCTTGCTAGCTGCACACACGTCGCATTTTCTGCACCAGTCTTCGATATCTTCCTTCGCTTTTAACCAATAAAAACGTTCTCGTACCTTTTCTAGCGTCTTATTCACTCCCAAGTGGCCTCCGGTCGCCCCGCCATGCATTTCCTGTAACACCTCCTTGACCCTCGTCCGCGGTACGACAAGCTGCATTACAAACGACTTTCCGTCGGAGGATTCCCATTTTCTTCTCAGAACACCTTCTTGGACATGGAGGGAGTCCCACTGCGCAAAATATGCCTTTAAGGTCGGGCTTCTGTGAGAAATGTCCTGATGATCCGGTTTCTCCATGTTCTCCTTCCAGGCCAGAATCGGTTCGATATCCGGGTCATCCTTCTGAGCGTTCCGGATCTCGTCTACGGTCCAGCCGGTGATAGGTTCGGCTCTCATTCTTTGGATGGAAACCAGCTCCCGTTCTTCCTGACGCGCACAATGTTTACAATCCGTTCTGCATGGTCTCCGGGACAGTGCATCCGCATTAGAGTGGAGTTTTCCTTTACGATGCTGTATTTCGTAGTCGTAGATTTGCAGCCTTTCGATCCATCTTGCGACCTGTACCTCAGGACTCATGAACTGTAATAGCCATTTTAAGGCTGCATGGTCTGTGCGAGGAACGAACTTCCTCCCATAGAGGTATTTGTGAAAATGCTTCGTAGCCAAGATCAAAGCTAGAAGTTCCCGCCTTGTCACGCAGTAGTTCCTTTCTGGCTTAGAGAGCACCTTGCTGAAGTACGCAACCACCTCCTCTTGGCCATCATGCACCTGGGAGAGTACGGCTCCTACCCCGACATTACTAGCATCTGCATCCACAACGAACGTTTCCCCGGGAGTGGGGTAAGCCAGTATCGGGGCATCGCATAGCCGTTGTTTAAGTGCCTTGGAGCTCTTCTCGCATTCAATTGACCATTTGAATTGTTTTCCCTTTTCCGTCAACTGGTGCAGGCTCTTTGCGATCCCGGCAAAATCCTTCACGAACCATCTGTAGTAGGTGGCTAGGCCCAGGAAGCTCCTTAGTTGGTGTTTGTCTTTGGGGACTGGCCAGTTTTTCACCGCTTCGACCTTCTCTGGATCGGTTCTCACTCCTTTCGCTGAAATTATGTGTCCCAGGTACTTGACTTCCGCTCTAAACAGGGCGCACTTCTTGGGGTTGAGCTTCAGGTGGGCACTTCGAAGCCTTTGAAACACATCCCTTAGATTGTCTCGGTGTTGCGCAAACGTTTTTCCAACGACGATGACATCCAAGTATACCAAACAGGTTTTCCATGTTAACCCTTGCAGGACACATTCCATCAATCGCTCGAAAATCGCCGGAGCATTGCACAGCCCGAATGGCATTACCGTGAATTGCCATAGCCCATTTCCTGCGGTGAAGGCGGTTTCCTCCCGGTCTTCTGGATGGATCTGAACCTGCCAGTAGCCACTCTTCAAGTCGAGAGTGGAAAACCATCGGGCTCCTGATAGTGTGTCTAGCGTGTCGTCAATCCGTGGCAGAGGATAGCTGTCTTTCTTGGTGACGTAATTGAGCTGCCGATAGTCCACGCAGAACCACGTGCTGCCATCTTTCTTCTTAACCAGTACAACCGGTGATGCCCACGGACTTTTGGAACTTTCAATCAGACCTTCTTTCTCCATTGCCGACACCATCTCTTGAACTTCTGTCTGCTTTGCCAATGGAAGGCGCCTAGCAGGCTGACGAATTGGTCTAGTATAACCAGTGTCTATTCGATGTTGTACCAGGTGTGTTCGGCCGTATTCTCCGTCCTGTGAGGCAAATACATCAGCGTACTCATTGATAAGATTCTCTGCCATAGTTCGCTGCTCCTGATTCAGCTCACTGGACTGGAGAATCATCTCTCTCGTTTCCGCTGTCCAAGGTGATGGGAGAGGTTTTGGAGCATCACGTTTAGATATTGTTGCGACGGCGGTAATCGGGGTGCATTTTCCAGTCACCTCCCCTCGCCTTAGTTTGACAGTGTGTGGTCTTGCGTTCAAAACCCTCACTGGAACCATGGTGTTCTTTGGTTCGACTAACGTTTTTCCCACGATGTAGTCTTGAGAATTCTTCTCTGGGTCTGGTTCTACTATGTAGAATCGGTGGCTCCCAAGATCACCTTCCAGCTTCGTCCAAATGATTGTCTCTGAAGACGGCGGCAAAACTTCGTCTTTGCTGATGACTGTCCTGAGAGTTACGGCATTCTCGTTTCCGTACACCATCGGAATCTCCACATTTCGATACCTCAGTATTTGCATCTCGATGTCCAAGATTACTTCATTTGCTTTCATGAAGTCTATTCCGATGATGAACTCGTCGCATATATCTGCCACCAGAAACGCATGGGAGAACGTCAGTCCCGCCAGAGTAATCGTAAGACGAACTTCTCCAAACACCTTCGCCATTTCCCCTGTTGCAGTCTTCAGGCAGTAGCTGTTGGTGTTGTCTAGCCAGGAGCTTCTGACGATATCTCTTCTTACAATGGAGGCAGTGGCACCTGTGTCGATGGTGGCTACGCACTTCTTCTTGTTGATTAGTGCCTCCACTGTCAGGCTCTTGTTACCCCGTTTGGTTTGCGAAACTTGAATGGTGGTCCTGGGGCCTCGATTCCAGTAACCAACTTCTGCCCCGCGAAGTTGGTCCTTACGCATTTCCCGACTGCTGGTTTTGGGAAGTCTGACCGACAGGAGGCTTCCTCTCTGCTTTTCCTGCTTCCGCAATGTGGACAATTTCCTCGTCTAGGTGCACTTCTGCACTGCCGTTGTAGGTGTCCGGTTTGGTTGCAATTCCAGCAACGGATTTGACTTCCGCGAGCTCTGTCTTCATCCATGACGGCTGTTCTCTGGCATGAGAATTCCACGACGGACATTTCCCTGACACGGTGTATTCCCTGGTATGCTTGGTCCGCAGCCTTCATTTACAAAGCGAATGCCAATGCCTCGGGGAGTGTTCGCTTTTCATCCATCCTTACAGCCATTTGCAGTTGTCTGTCCTCTATGGGCTGAATAAAAGCTTCCACCGCCATTTCATTGATAAGCTCCTCACCGGCTTTAGGGTATGAAAGATGGGCTAGTCGCTCTATATCCGCTTGCAACTGTTGGAGCGTTTCCCCCCTTTTCTGGACTCGACTACGCAGCTGAACCCTGTACACCTGCTGCATGTGTTCATCCCCAAACCGCATCTCGATAGCCTGAACCAGAGAGTCGTAGTTCTGCTGTTTATCTTCCGGGATGGTCTGCAAGAGCTCCGCAGCTGGACCCCTCAGTGCAAGTGTGAGTGCAATGGACTTCTCTTCATCGTCCCAGCTATTGGTCATTGCAGCCGCTTCGAATTGCCTCTTATAAATTGGCCATGATGTTTGACCATCGAAGATAGGAGGCTGCATCTCTTTTCTTCTCAGACCGTCAGTGGAATATTCCCGTGCTTTCTGTCTCTTCACGTTGCTGAGCTCCTTAGCAAGATTTTCGACTTGCTTTCCTACTATCTCGAATTGCGTATCCACTTTTTCAAACTGAGTCTCTATCTTCCCGAACTGAGTTTCATGTTTCTCAAAATTTTCATCGAATCTAGTTTCGACTTTTCCGAGTTGCGTCTCGACCTTCTCGATTTTCTCTTCGATCACTTCGAATTTGGATTCAAAGTTCTTGTTTTGCTCATCAAGTTTACTTTCCAGAGCATCTAAAGAATTCTTTTGTTCGTCCATTGCTTTCTTTTGTTCATCCAGCTTAAGTTCTAGAGAATTCTTTTGTTCGTCCATTGCTTTCTTTTGTTCGTCCATTGCTTTCTTTTGTTCGTCCAGCTTAAGTTCTAGAGAATTCCTTTGGTCGCCCATTGCTTTCCTTTGTTCGTTCATCGCTTTCTTTTGTTCGTCCAGCTTAAGTTCTAGAGAATTCCTTTGATCTTCTATTGTTTTCTTTTGTTCGTCCATGACTAACTTAAGTTGCAGGAGCAGACTTGTTATACCCGGGTCGGCTGCTGTACTTGCTGGTTCCTCTTCCACGTCAAACTCTACGTCGTGCGGATTTTCACCTTCCTACGTTACTGCTTCTTCCAGACGAATCAGTAGGGCATCTTTTCCCCCAGTTGTGTCGAGGTTCCGCTTACTGAGTTCTGCCTTTAGTTGAGTTATAGTTAGTTTTCCCAATTTGCGACCCATTTTGCGCAACTAATTGTTGAGTTACAACACAGAAATGGTTTTTTTTTTTTGCTTGTGCATTTTCACACCTCGGAAATAGTTATTAACAGAATAAGTTTTATCCCACTTCTGACACCAATGTAATATGCGAGCTACGGCTCGAGTAGATAAAACAATATTCTGTGAAATTATTTCTTTATTTTCTAGTCTATAGAAAAATTCAGGTTCACACTATTCTTCGCAATTCTTTTCTTACAAGGTCTCTGTCCTCTCAAATCACTTTATCTCCTTTCAATTACTTAATTCACAAATCCAAACTAATTACTTCTTCTTCTTAAATCTCAACTTTCAATTTATCACACAATTACAACTTCGCCCACTATCACTTTTCTAATCTCTTCGCCACAGTTTAGAAACTACTGCCCCTTTTTGACCGCCATCTGTCCTTATATAGCAGAAGTTTCTGATAGCCAGAAACTTCTAGCAAATTCTTCGACCACTGGGACAAGAAAAATTCTGATGTAATAATTCCAAGATGACAATCATTTCGTGCAGTTATAATTCTCTCTTGTTCTCTTTTATCCGCGATATTATCCGAGCTGTGGTGACTAATTTCAGACACGAACCTCAAATGAAAAGACACTTTGGAATTTGTTGCCTGTTCGAGGGCGTAGTTATTATGCTACATTATGTTACAGTATTAATATTGAAGAGCTTCTCTTTTCGCATTTGGAACACAAACAAGCTGCCCAATTTTTTTGCATGCATTACTTCTTTTCCCTTAACGTTTTTTATAACCGCACTATCGTTATTAAATTCAACACAATTGGAACTTTCAGAGGCTTTGTTAACCGAAATGAAATTAGTTTTAAGGTTTTTTACAAAAAGTACATTGCGAAGCTTAATCTCACCTGCGTCCGTTTTAATTATAACCCCGCCGATTCCATCTGACCGTATGAAGTTATTAGCCGCCAATTCAATTTTCTCTTCATGTTCGTAGAGTTTTGTGAAGAGAGACTTATCACAACACATATGGCATGTGGATCCGCTATGGATTACCCAACTGTGTTTGTTAAGAGCTGAAACATTTGTACCGTTGAGCATTGCGAATGAAGATGTCACTTTGTTTCCCACGACTTTCGTTGAAACATTCGTCCGACACTCAGAAGCGATGTGCCCCTTTTTGCCACACTTGTAGCACTTACCCCTGAACATTCTTTTCTGTTGCTTTGAAAAAAATGCTACCGCTGATCTATCGTTTTCTCGCGTGTCTCCCTCATGTCTCCTTCCCTCTTCTAATAGCTTTGTTTTCAGTGCGCTTACTGCTGGCAATGCATCTCTGGACTCGATTGCTATGACGAAATTCTCATAGCTTTTTGGAAGACTCGACAATATAGGAATGGCCAGCAACTCATCCTGCAGTTTGATTTCAATTTCTGTTAATTTTTCGAACAAATCGAAAAAATTATTCAGATGACTTGACATCGAAGAGTTTTCCGCCATTTTTAGATTTAGTAACTGCTTGAATAATGTTACCTTTCTTGTTGGACCACTTGGACGGTGAATTTCCTCCAGTTTCTTCCAAGCTTCGATCAATGTTTTACACTGCTTTATGTGCAAAAGCTGGGATGATTTTACACACAGTAAAATCATTGCTAATGCTTTCTCGTCTTTTGATGTCCATGCTGCAATCACTGTCGACTCTGATCCCGGTTTAGGGGTTCCACCGAACACATATGTCCATAATTCACTATGAACTAGAACTGACTGTCGTAATTCTCGTCATCCAATTTTTCTATCTGGTACAACCCGGAACTCATCCTTTCGTTTATTAAACGAATCTATTTTCAAAACGAATTAACTTTTAGCTTTTTAAATTCACGCCACTAAACTTAGGCGACTGGGCCCATAACCTTAGTTACGGATTATTCGAAATGAAAAGAACACCGTTCAATAAAGGGGTTTTATTACGACTGACTTGACAAAAGTATAATTCATTGTTACAGTAAGTTAGGTTTCAATTTCATAAAGTTCCACAAAGGTTAAACAGTAATGTAAGTTAGATTAGTATTAGTTATTTAGTTATGTACTTTACATATGTGATTGTATGAAGATAAGTATAGATATGCAAATATTATTATATACAAAGTTTAGTTTGTATCGACAAATTCCACTATCAGGAAATTTATTAAATTAATTTTGTGGTCATAACATACATTGAACCAATTCGGAAAATGTCTATTTGTTGCCTTTATACATTCTTTGATTATATTTTCTTTTAAGTTAGATGCAAAAGGTAGTTTTCGAAAATATTCGGAAAATATTTGTACATGAAGACGGCATACTTGAAAATCTTTTTCTGACGGTCATAAGAGATCCGTATTTTCTTTTGAATTTTCATATTCTTTTAATTTTATCAGTACTTCCGTTAGATCGAAATTCTGTTTGTCCTTTGACATTTCTTCAGCACAATTTTCACAGATTTTGTTCATTCTTTTTATTGTTTTAAAGAAGCAGTATCCGGCAAAGTATCTTGTAGCAAGGTCGTTGACCTGCGGTACCTTGACTAATATTGCGTCTTCATCTGGTGGATTAACTATATTGCTCGTATTCATGTTAAGAATGACGTGATAATCCACTTCTCCTCTTCAGTGTATTTTTTTGTGCTCTCAGATAGAATGAGCTTCGAAAATGTCTTAGTATTTTGATCAATACCAAGCAATAAATCAATTTCCTCTTGAATACTCTGCTTTTCACGCACTTGCAGCCTTTTTTTGTCCTCTTTTAAACGATAAATTCTCTGCAGCAAATTTATTTTCGATTTGCTTTGATTGTTCAATTTCTTAAGCCTCTCAATTCTTTTAATATAAATAGATTGCCTTTCTATATGAGTCTCACAGTTGGCGCAAGTAAATTCAACGTTATCATTGAAACTTTTTCTTGATAACCCTTTTGAAGGCAAGTTTATTTCTTCTACTGTAACATCATTCAAATCCAGTACTAGTACTAGTACTAGTACTTAGATCCCGTTGGATCAAAACAAATGAACTCGTCATCAGATATAGCAACAATTCGTTTTAACAAGAGAGAAGGGTAAGCATTTTATTTTAAATATTTCTTTCCAATAAAGGCATTCTTAAAATGTTTGCTGCATATATACAGTGGCGGTCAATGAAATCGCAGCACCCACATTTTCGGTAACAAATATGGTTTTACGTATGATCGTTTCTTTATTAAGGTTATTTTTTTATTAAAATATTTTCGGCATACAGCAGAACTTTTGAAAATAAGCAAATGGTCGCATAAGCGCGGTGTAAAAACTGTTTAACGATATCCCATTAAATATATCTATTTTTAACAAAATAAGGCTATTTGCCAAAGCTTACAAATGACTTATAAACAAACGAATTTATTGAATCAAATGTTCTATTTTTTGTTAGTTTATTGGGTAGAGAATATATAGAAGGCAGATTTAAAATTTGGTCGATGCACCTTTAGCTGCTATGACGGCGGCAATCCTCCTGGGCATGGACTCAACCAGACTTCTTATTGTATCCATAGAAATTTCTTCATACAATTTTTTTTAGTTGCACTTCTAGTTCCTTAACTGAGGAAGGCTTGGTCTTTGATATTTTAACCCCCATTGAATTCCAGAGGTTTTCAATGGGGTTTAAATCGGGGCTGTTTCCCGGCTAACTTAAGGTTTTTATCCCTGCGCTTTCCATAAAATCCCTAACCTGCATTTTAGATGAAACATTTAAGAATAAAAAAATTTATGAAATAACTGCAATATATGTGTAATAAAAAAAAAATAATAACATACAATTTTCGCTCGGTGGCAGGGAGCGGAGTCGTCTTGAAAAATTACGTCATCAGCGTATGCGAGATGGTTTTCTAAGGAAGGTATCAGTCTTCGCTCCAATATGTCAATATACATTTTTGCATTTACAGTTCCACTGATTATGTCTAAATGACCAACCCCATAAAACGAAAAGCATCCCCAAACCATTTTACCAGCGGGATGCTTAACTGTTTTTTTACTGCATTGATCACTGTAGCGCTCTCCATCTTTTCTTCGCACGTTAATCATGCCATCAGAACCGTGAAGGTTGAATTTACTTTCGTCCGAAAAGAAGACATTTCTCCAATCCTCCACCGTCCAATTTCGGTGAAATTTGGCCCATTTCATCCGAGCAGCCTTAATTTTTTTTGTAAGCAATGGTTTTTTTGCTGGTTTCCTTGCCAACAATCCCCCTTCTCTTAAGCGTCTGCGAACTGTTTCCACACTAATTTGTATATTCGAATTTTCCTCGAGGTCCCTTCGAATCTCTGTAGCAGTTTTAAACCGGTCACGTAGGCTCATATTCACAATATATCGGTCTTGTGAGGTAGAAGTCTCCTTTTGTGAGCCTGATTCTCTACATTTTTCCTTAAAACGCGGTCCACCGTCGTGCTATCACGTCCTATTTTCCTGGATATTTCCCTCGCAAACAATCCACCTTTGGAAAGACCCACAATCCGCGCCTTTTCTGTAGGCGTCAATTTTGACATTTTCGATACTTTTTTTTTAAATTCTTCTTACACTTAAAATACTTCTTTACTCATCAAAAAGTTAACACCAAATGAACGATAATGAAGCACGAGAGCA
This sequence comes from Pocota personata, assembly GCA_963082735.1. NCBI lineage: Eukaryota > Metazoa > Arthropoda > Insecta > Diptera > Syrphidae > Pocota > Pocota personata. Next base: position 133,290,994 of record OY720429.1, on the reverse strand, counting down.
TCGCCTATACCAATAAAAAATAACGGTACCACTTGGAAGCAATGCGAAGGAAAACGGTTAGTTTTTTCGGTTGCTGCGATTTCATTGACCGTCACTGTAGGACGTTTTAAGGCTTTTTAAGTGTTCCCGAGACTCCTCTGCTAAAGCTAGCCATTCATCGTATTTAACTGTTCCTTTTTTAGGAAATTTAAATAATTTTCCATCAGGCAATTCATTTTTGGTTATAGAACAGTGTGCAATTGCGCACTTCGTTTTTCTTCCAGGACATTTTTTCCTTGAAGACAATTTTCTTATGAATTTTAATTTTTTAGTATATGTATGTAATATATATGTATGTTAGTAATTAACCTGAAAATCTAAATGATTGATATTCGAGCAAAATCTCTCAAACCTTCTCTTCATATACAACGCAAACGCGTTTACAAAACTTCCATTCATGAAAATTCATTCTTTTGCTGCGGTGGTATGGAAATCACACCGTCATGCATCTTCATGCCCCTTCCCGCATACCCCTTTACACTTCTTCACCGCGTTCGTTTCCATGCCACAACACACGATGAGAAAAATAACTTTTCCCACACGAGCGAACGGAGTGAGGAAAAAAAAAAGCTTTATTTGTGGTACTTATTCTGAAAGCTCTCTGTCTGCCAGGACAAAAATATGCTTCATTTTTTTATACGGGCGTGCGACATCTGGATAGTTTATTATCTGTGCTACTACTATGTAACAGTACAGTAATAATGTGGCATAAAAACTACGCCCTCAAAAGATGCAACACATTCCGAAGTGTCTTTTCATTCGAGCATAATTTCATTCCGAAGTGTCTTTTCATTCGAGGTTCGTGTCCACAGTTCGTGTCCACAGTTCGTGTCCACGTTAAGAGACGGATAATATCTAAGACGACGTCACGGAATTAAGAGAGAATTATAAACCGCAAGAGATTATTGTCATCTTGGAATTATTACATCAGTAGTTTCTTGTTCCAGTGGTCGAAGAATTTGCTAGAAGTTTCAGAAATGCGGCTATATAAGGACAGATGGCGATCGAGGCAGGGCAGTTGGGTTTGAACCACACGAAGAGATTGGAAAAGTGATAATAAGCAAAGTTGTAATTTTGTGATAAATTGAAAGTTTAGAGTAAACAAGAATAAGTAATTAGTTTGGATTTGTGAATTAAGTAATTGAAAGGAGATAAAGTGATTTAAGAAGAAAGAGACCTTGTAAGAAAAGAATTTGCGAAGAATAGTAAAGTGTGAACTTGAATTGTTCTATAGAAAAGAAAAATAAAGAAATAATCTCACAGAATATCGTTTTATCTACTCGAGCCGTAACTCGCATATTACATTGGTGTCAGAAGTGGGATAAAACTTATTCTGTGAATAACTATTTCCGTGGTCTGAAAATGCACAATAAAAAAAAAAAAAAAGGAAAACATTTCTGTGTTGAGTTAATTAGTTGCGCAAAATGGGTCGCCAATTGGGAAAACTAACTATAATTCAACTAAAGGCAGAACTCAGTAAGCGGAATCTCGACACAACTGGGGGAAAAGATGCCCTACTGATTCGTCAGGAAGAAGCAGTAAAGCAGGAAGGTGAAAATCCGCATGACGTAGAGTTTGACGTGGAAGAGGAACCAGCAAGTACAGTAGCCGACCCGGGTATAACAAGTCTGCTCCTGCAACTTAAGTTAGTCATGGACGAACAAAAGAAAGCAATAGAAGACCAAATGAAGTCTCTGGAACTTAAGCTCGATGACCAAAAGAAAGCAATAGACGGCAAAAAGAACTCTCTAGAACTTAAGCTTGAAGAACAAAAGAATTCTCTAGAACTTAAGCTGGACAAACAAAAGAATTCTCTAGATGCTCTGGAAAGCAAACCTGATGAGGAAAACAAGAACTTCTAATCCAAATTCGAAGCGATCGAAGAGAAAATCGAGAAGGTCGAGACGCAACTCGAAAAGTCGAAACTAGATTCGATGAAAACTTTGAGAAACATGAAACTCGGTTCGGGAAGTTAGAGACTCAGTTTGAAAAAGTAGGAAAGCAAGTCGAAAATCTTGCTAAGGAACTCTGCAACGTGAAGAGACAGAAAGCACGGGCATATTCCACTGACGGTCTGAGAAGAAAGGAGATGCAGCCTCCTATCTTCGATGGTCAAACATCATGGCCAATTTATAAGCGGCAATTCGAAGCGGCCGCAATGACCAATAGCTGGGACGATGAAGAGAAGTCTTTTGCATTCACGCTTGCACTGAGGGGTCCAGCTGCGGAGCTCTTGCAGACCATCCCGGAAGATAAACAGCAGAGCTACGACTCTCTGGTTCAGGCTATCGAGATGCGGTTTGGGGATGAACACATGCAGCAGGTGTACAGGGTTCAGCTGCGTAGTCGAGTCCAGAAAAGGGGGGAAACGCTTCAACAGTTGCAAGCGGATATAGAGCGACTAGCCCATCTTTCATACCCTAAAGCCGGTGAGGAGCTTATCAACGAAATGGCGATGGAAGCTTTTATTCAGGCCATAGAGGACAGACAACTGCAAATGGCTGTAAGGATTGATGAAAAGCGAACACTCCCCGAGGCATTGGCATTCGCTTTGTCAATGAAGGCTGCGGACCAAGCAACCGGGGAATACACCGTGTCAGGAAAATGTCCGTCTTGGAATACTCATCTGTTGCTGGAATTGCAATCAAACCGGACACCTGCAACGGCAGTGCAGAAGTGCACCTAGACGAGGAAATTGTCCATATTGCGGAAGTAGGAGAAGCAGAGAGGAAGCATCCGGCTTTGATAACATCCATCCTGTCGGTCAGACTTCTCAAAACCAGTAGTCGGGAAATGCGTAAGGACCAACTTCGCGGGGCAGAAGTTGGTTACTGGAATCGAGGCCCCCAGGACCACCATTCAAGTTTCGCAAACCAAACGGGGTAACAAGAGCCTGACAGTGGAGGCACTAATCAACAAGAAGAAGTGCGTAGCCACCATCGACACAGGTGCCACCGCCTCCATTTTAAGAAGAGATATCGTCAGAAGCTCATGGCTGCACAATACCAACAGCTACTTCCTGAAGACTGCGACAGGGGAAATGGCGAAGGTGTTTGGAGAAGTTCGTCTTACGATTACTCTGGCGGGACTGACGTTCTCCCATGCGTTTCTGGTGGCAGATATATGCGACGAGTGCGTCATCGGAATAAACTTCATGAAAGCAAATGAAGTAATCTTGGACATCGGGATGCAAGTACTGAGGTATCGAAATGTGGAGATTCCGATGGTTTACGGAATCGAGAATGCCGTAACTCTCACGACAGTCATCAGCAACGACGAAGTTTTTCCGCCGTCTTCAGAGACAATCATTTGGACGAAGCTGGAAGGTGATCTTGGGAGCCACCGATTCTACATAGTAGAACCAGACCCAGAGAAGCATTCTCAAGACTACGTCGTGGGAAAGACGTTAGTCGAACCAAAGAACACCATGGTTCCAGTGAGAGTTTTGAACACACTGTCAAATTAAGGCGAGGGGAGGTGACTGGAAAATGCACGCCGATTACTGCCGTCGCAACAATATCTGAACGTGATGCTCCAAAACCTCTCCCATCACCTTGGACAGCGGAAACGAGAGAGACGTTTCTCCAGTCCAGTGAGCTGAATCAGGAGCAGCGAACTATGGCAGAGAATCTTATCAATTAGCACGCTGATGTATTTGCCTCACAGAACGGAGAATACGGCCGAACACACCTGGTACAACATCGAATAGACACTGGTGATACTAGACCAATTCGTCAGCCTGCTAGGCGCCTTGCACTGGCAAAGCAGACAGAAGTTCAAGAGATGGTGTCGGCAATGGAGAAAGAAAGTCTGATTGAAAGTTCCAAAAGTCCGTGGGCATCACCGGTTGTACTGGTTAAGAAGAAAGATGGCAGCACGCGGTTCTGCGTGGACTATCGGCAGCTCAATTACATCACCAAGAAAGAGAGCTATCCTCTATCACGGATTGACGACACGCTAGACACACTATCAGGAGCCCAATGGTTTTCCACTCTCGACTTGAAGAGTGGCTACTGGCAGGTACAGATCCATCCAGAAGACCGTGAGAAAACCGCCTTCACCGCAGGAAATGGGTTATAGCAATTCACGGTAATGCCATTCGGGCTGTGCAATGCTCCGGCGACTTTCGAGCGATTGATGGAATGTGTCCTGCAAGGGTTAACATGGAAAACCTGTTTGGTATACTTGGATGATGTCATCGTCGTAGGAGAAACGTTTGCGCAACACCGAGACAATCTAAGGGATGTGTTTCAAAGGCTTCGAAGTGCCCACATGAAGCTCAACCCCAAGAAGTGCGCCCTGTCTAGAGCGGAAGTCAAGTACTTGGGGCACATAATTTCAGCGAAAGGAGTGAGAACCGATCCAGAGAAGGTCGAACCGGTGGCCAGTCCCCAAGGATAAACACCAACTAAGGAGCTTCCTGGGCCTAGCCACCTACTACAGACGGTTCGTGAAGGATTTTGCCGGGATCGCAAAGAGCCTGCACCAGTTGACGGAAAAGGGAAAACAATTCAAATGGTCAATTGAGTGGGAGAAGAGCTTCAAAGCACTTAAACAACGGCTATGCGATGCCCCGATACTAGCTTACCCCACTCTCGGGGAAACGTTAATTGTGGATACAGATGCTAGTAATGTCGGGGTAGGAGCCGTACTCTCCCAGGTGCATGATGGCCAAGAGGAGGTGGTTGCGTACTTCAGCAAGGTGCTCTCTAAGCCAGAAAGGAACTACTGCGTGACAAGGCGGGAACTTCTAGCTTTGATCTTGGCTACGAAGCATTTTCACAAATACCTCTATGGGAGGAAGTTCGTTCCTCGCACAGACCATGCAGCCTTAAAATGGCTATTACAGTTCATGAGTCCTGAGGTACAGGTCGCAAGATGGATCGAAAGGCTGCAAATCTACGACTACGAAATACAGCATCGTAAAGGAAAACTCCACTCTAATGCGGATGCACTGTCCCTGAGACCATGCAGAACGGATTGTAAACATTGTGCACGTCAGAAAGAATGGGAGCTGGTTTCCATCCAAAGACTGAGAACCGAACCTATCACCGGCTGGACCGTAGACGAGATCCGGAACGCTCAGAAGGAAGACCCGGATATCGAACCGATTCTGGCCTGGAAGGAGAACATGGAGAAACCGGATCATCAGAAAATCTCTCACAGAAGCCCGACCTTAAAGGCATATTTTGCGCAGTGGGACTCCCTCCATGTCCAAGAAGGTGTCGTCGGAATCCTCCGACGGAAGGTCATTTGTAATGTAGTATTGCAGTTTGTCGTGCCGCGGACGAGGGTCAAGGAGGTGTTACAGGAAATGCATGGCGGGGCGTCCGGAGGCCACTTGGGAGTGAATAAGACGCTAGAAAAGGTACGAGAACGTTTTTATTGGTTAAAAGCGAAGGAAGATGTCGAAGACTGGTGCAGAAAATGCGACGTGTGTGCAGCTAGCAAGGGTCCGAGAATCAAAACTCGAGGTAAGATGCACCAATACAACGTGGGAGCACCTTTCGAACGAATCGCCATTGACATCGCAGGGCCCTTTCCGGAAACCGACAATGGTAATCGGTATATACTCGTAGTAATGGACTGCTTCAGTAAGTGGCCGGAAGCGTTTCCGATCCCTAACCAGGAAGCCATAACCGTGGCGGAGCAGATCGTCTACAATTGAGTGAGCAGATTCGGTGTGCCCTTGGAATTGCATTCTAACCAAGGGCGGAACTTCGAGTCAAGAATCTTCCAAGAGATGTGTCAACTACTCGGAATCAAACAGACATGGACAACCCCGCTTCATCCACAGTCGGACGGTATGGTGGAGCGTTTCAATAGGACTTTGGACGAATATCTCTTGAAGGTCCCAACGGGATTGGGACCAGATTCCCTTGTTTTTGATGGCCTATAGAAGTGCCGTGCATAGCAGTACTCGACATACGCCGTTCGAAATCTGGTTTGGTGGAATAGCTCGGTTACCCAGTGAGGTGAAATTTGGATCTCCTACCGATGAGCCCAGAAATGAAGAAGAGTACGTGGCGGACCTTAGAGGAAGGCTTAGGGACATACGCCAAAGGACCAGAAGCCAGATTAAGATAACGAGCGACCGCATGAAGACCAGGTATGATGCCAAGGCAACAACGTCAGGATTCCAGGAAGGAGATCTAGTGTGGCTGTATAGTCCCCATCGCCAAAAGGTGAAATCACCTAAGTTGCAGCAGAACTGGGAGGGTCCCTACAGAATAGTAACCCGCATCAATGATGACCAAGGGTCAAAATGAAAGTGGTTCATGTGGACCGACTGAGTCGATACAATGTCCGAAGTGAGGACGCATTTGTTCGGGACGAACAAGTCTAAGAGGGGAGCAGTGTAACATAATGTGGCACAATAACTACGCCCTCAAAAGATGCAACACATTCCGAAGTGTCTTTTCATTCGAGCATAATTTCATTCCAAAGTGTCTTCGTTCGAGGTTCGTGTCCACAGTTCGTGTCCACGGTAAGAGACGGATAATATCTAAGACGACGTCACGGAATTAAGAGAGAATTATAAACCGCAAGAGATTATTGTCATCTTGGAATTATTACATCAGAAGTTTCTGGCTATCAGAAATGTGGCTATATAGAGACAGATGGCGATCGAGGTAGGGCAGTTGGGTTTGAACCACACGAAGAGATTGGAAAAGTGATAACAAGCGAAGTTGTAATTTTGTGATATATTGAAAGTTTAGAGTAAACAAGAAGAAGTAATTAGTTTATATTTGTGAATTAAGTAATTGAAAGGAGTTAAAGTGATTTAAGAAGAAAGAGACCTTGTAAGAAAAGAATTTGCGAAGAATAATATAGTGTGAACTTGAATTATTCTATAGACTAGAAAAATAAAGAAATAATCTCACAGAATATCGTTTTATCTACTCGAGCCGTAGCTCGCATATTACAATATGTTTCTTAACGGAATGAATGAAGATTGTATAAGTGGTAGACGAATCCCAAGACTAATAGCGTAAATTGTTTTCTAGTCTACTAAAGTCAACTTTCACACTACTTTGGAACGAATTAGAAGATCCACCTCTAGTTTCTAAGTTTGGTACTAGGAGTCCCGACATACAGTGATAAGTATTTTTTTTTAATTTTAATAAAGCACGCTAGGCCGTGCGAAGCAAGTAAATCTAAGTAACTAGAGACCGTTTCATTACCATCCAAATTGTTTATGTTGAAATCACCTACAATAATTAAATTTTTCGATATTTCCCTAGTTAAGAGATCAGACAACTCATTTAAAAAAGCCAAAACATTAAAGATATGCAGTCTGTAGACACATAAAAACACATACATTACATGGTTAATTTCAGCGGAAACCTTTAACACATCAGCTGATGACACAATAAGTCAACGCACAAGACATCAAGAATCAAGTGGTCCCCTTTCACAAAACAACCAACTCCACCTGCAGCGTAATTTTCATTTGTTTTAGCAATAAACTTGAACCCGGGAATAAAATTTCAGGCCCAAAAACAATATCAGGAACACCAGCAAGAGAATCAAGGTGAGTGACAAGAGATGAACAATTTTCTCTCATACTTCTTAGATTTTGGTGAACAATAAAAAATTATCATTGCAGAAGGAACTATTCTTAAAGACATTATCACAGTTGTAATCACTTAAATTGGGGGTAGAAAAATCATCGATTAAATCTGTATCAAAATTCATTAAATAAAACAGAAATCTAAACACTAAATGAGTGCAAGGTCATTAAAAGACTTAATGGCAATGACTTTTCCCCCCTCAACCTTTCTCGTAAGAATTTGATTATTGTTAAACCATACATATTTTCCGCCTTTCTGTTTCATTGCTTCTTTCGTCTTCATTAAGAGAGCTTTGGTAAACTTCGTAAGAGCACTGTTGATGTAAATTGCGGTACCACTCCCTTTTCTGCTGCTGCTGCCGCTGCTGACGAGAGGATCAACGATGCCAGTGGCATGTGTGTTGGGATTGTTTTAATTATTCTTCCTAGCGCATATTATTCTCTACTTTGTTGTTAGACTAGCGAATCATAAACAGATGATCGATTTCAAAGCCGACGAAGGGGGATTTTGTTTTTGTTTTCTTCACATAGCATTTCTCAATTTCATTGTCAGGAACATCGATGGACAAGGCTTTGGAGAAAATTTGTTGCGCCGTCCGGATAGCATTGGTGTCGTTGACATTTGACACACCCACAATTTCTATTGAGTTACTGAGAAGGTGTTGTTGTTGCCAGTTTAACTTGCTTTCCAGAACATTGACTCTTGATTTAAGCTTCGCATTTTCAGTTGTTAACTCATTTAGTTGTAGTAAGAACCGATGGTTAATTTCCCTCCAACAAGTTTTGCGTAGATCATTTGAAGAGTGTATTCACCCTCGCTGTCATTGATGTGCATGGACTCTTCAACTGACAAGAGAGTGTTACTTTTTATTGCTTGCAGAACATCAGCATCAGTTGAAGCCAGCGCACTGTTATTCTGTGGCTTAGCTACCACCGACACTAGCAAAGGAAGGAACGGCGTCTTAACACTGCACATTTGTCACAACGAAACGATTTAGCACTGGATTTAAAATAATCGGCATCTTCTTCAGTAATATTTACACAAGCATAGTGAAAAATTTTTTTCCAATCATTGCAGTTTATTTTTGTAGAACAAGTACGATAATTTTTTTGTACACAAACTGAACAATTCATCTTGAAAAATGTTAAAAGTTTTAAGGTAGGTTCTTAGTGATGCGCATCCCACGACAATCAAGAGAACAATGGCTAAATGAAGGTAATCCAAGCAAACTTTCAGCACAGTAGGGCGGCAACTGCAACCTCTATGCCTACCTCTCAGCAGGAAAGGCGGATACCGCCCTCATCCAGGAACTCTATTGCTTGAATAATAGGGTAACAGGATGGGGGAACAAACTGAAAGTGATAGCAGAAAACGGAAACAGTAAGTGTAGAGAGGTTCTACACTTACTGTTTCCGTTTTCTGTGGATCAAAAGAATATTAATATCTTCTTCATCCCGCAGATCAGTACATTCGACATATCAGCAACGAGCCTCGAATATAGGGTGAGAAATAGTAAGACCAACCAAATCTTTTTGGGCTCTTGCTATATCCCGTATGACTTCCGGCAACCTCCACCTAGCGACGAGCTAAAGAAGTGACCAGGTCCAAACAGAAGGGTTCGTTTCGTTTCGTTTTTAATGCATTTCCATTTTTGGAATTCATGAACTCTTAACAGCTAGACACAGAAAACGCTTAAAACTAGCTTAACTAACTTAACTATGTACTAACTTAATGGCCCTATGCGGGCGCTCTAAGCTAAACCTAATGCTTAAAATATGTCTTTCGACGTAACATAACTTAAAATATTTATTAAATCTATACTTACATATATTGGGAAACTAAGAAGAAATGTTTAAGCAAAAACTTAGTAAATTAACTGTATTTTTTTTATTTATATACAAAATATACAAACTACCTAAAAGCTACTTATTCTAAGGTACACGCAAATTTTTTTTGATACACATATATATGTAAAAAGACTGCCAAGGATGAACTGCATTAGAACCAAGAGAGTAAAAGGAAAGAAAAAAAAACCCACAACACCTTATTCAATAAGTAATGCTTTCTTCTTTATTGATTGTGTCTTGACGCCCGCTAGCTGATGACTGACCCCGTTTCTTCGGCGAGGTTTTTCTTTTTTCTTCTTTCACCACGGTAAGTCCATATGTTCGTCATACTACCATACGAGTGCTGTTGCTATATTTCCGCTACGACTGTTATCCTCTGCTGCTACTGCTGATTATCTCGTCTCCTGCGGTTAGATAGTTTTGCAGTGAGCGTGGGCGGCTGTTGACGAGATGGACCCAGTAAGGTGCCTGATTCATGATGTAGACGAAATATAGGTGTAGTATCGTGGGAGGAAATGGGTGTAACAGCTCGTCCATCCTGGGCTAGGTCCCGCCCTCGGGGCTTCCAGAGGGCGCCCACTCGTCCTCTTCATCGTCATCACTAGCACTATCGTTCATTCCCAGGGACTCGTCATTCGGAAGCTCACACCAACGCTTCATTTTGTCGGCGCTCATCAAGGCGCTGTACCTCTGTTGTGTACGTTGCATTTGTGGTATGTCTTCCACCTCGTATCGCTCGTTCGGCAGACTCTTTGTCACGACGTACGGCCCTTTATATCTTGGCTCCAATTTTCGTTACTCTCCCGTTGCAGCTTGCTCCTTCTCAATCAGCACTAACTCGTCTACCCCGTATCTCGTCGGTTCTCGGTGTCTTCGATCGTAACACTCCTTTTGACGCTTTTGACCCCGGACGATGTTCGCCAGTGCTTGGTATCTGCGCTGTTTCATCTCTTCAGGTTCACTTAGTTTGTTCTCTCCGAGTTCCAATAGGAGCTTGCTTCTTTGAATATCCCTTGGTGTATAGGAGAATAAAAGTTCATGTGGGCTGGCTTTTGTAGTCGCATTTTTCGCCGAATTCAGACTCCACTGAATGTTCCTTAATTGATTGGCCTAGTCCTTGCCTGCGGCATGACCGCACTTCAGTGCATCTAATATCGTTCGGTTTGCTCGCTCCGCCTGTCCGTTGGGTCTCGGTGTACGCACGGCTGTTTTAATATGTCGTATGTCGTTCTCCATGCAGAATCTCTCAAATGCCGCCGACGTAAACGCGGTCCCCCTGTCTGTTATTACTCTCCGGGGCATGCCAAAATAACCTGACATGTAGGTTAGTACGTCGATCACTCCCTTCGTGTTTGTTGTTTTGTTACACGTAGCTTTTCTCCTCGTTTTCTCCTCGGCCATATGCCCGCTATCGTCGTGGCATAAATCGTATGGCTTTTGGTACTACCCATCTCTCGGTATCCTTCACCTTCCGGAATAATTGGTATCCCTTAGTTGTGTAGTCTTTCTGCAAGTGTTTCTTCTACGTTGTATCCATTGCCCTTAATGTGGTGATTATTTCCCGTAATCTCGGATCCTGCCACTGCATGGTAGCTAGCCAGTCTTCTTCGGTTATGTTAATATTTAATATGAATGAAGAAGCCTCCTCCACTAGACGCTCATCCCCAACAGGCTGTCGACTGAGGGCATCTACATATCCGGCTCGCCTTTCTGGTTGGTGGACCACCTCGAACTCGAACTCCTGAAGTTTTAGCCACCATCTGGCCACTCTAGGTACTAGCTGCTTCTTGTTTTGTGTTGCCACAATCGATTCACAATCGGTTACCACTCTAAACTCTCTTCCGAGTAGGTATAGTCGGAAACGATCCAGGCTCTCCACGATTGCTAAGACTTCCAACTCGTATGAATGGTACTTCCTTTCGGCTTCTGTCAGTTTGCGTCTGAAATAGAGTACCGGGCGAAGTTTGTCGTCCTCCTCTGTTCTTTAGAGCCGAATCCGTGCTACACCAATTGCTGATGCGTACTTCGTGTTTGCATCCTGGATCGAACAATGACAACACTGTAGGGTTTGTAAGTATCCTCTTCAGTTTTTGGAAAGCTGTCTCCCGACGATCGGTCCACTCGAATTTACTGTCCGCTTTCGTTAGGTCGGTTAATGGTGCGGCCACATACGCATAATTCTCCGCAAACTTGCGGAAGAATCCAGTGAGCCCCAGGAACTGCCTTACCGCGTGAACATCCTTTGGCGTTGCGAACAAGTGAATGGCTTCCGTTTTCTGCTTACTTAGTTGCAGCCCTTCTCCGCTTACTCGGTAGCCCAAGAATTCTATGTTCGTTTGCAGAAACCCGCATTTGCTCACATTTAGAGTTAGTCCCGACTCCCTCAGAGCTTCTAGGAATCTCCGAAGCTTTTGCACTCCCTCTTCAATTGTCTTGCTTGGTATGATGATGTCATCGAGATATACGGGTGTATCTTCTCGTCCCACTTTCGCCTTCAACTGGTTCATCACGGACTGAAAATGTGCAGGGGCATTTACCAGCCCGAATGGCATCCTATTAAACTCATAGGAGCCCTCATCTGTCGAAAACGCCGTGTACTTCCTACTGCTTTCCTCGATGACGATCTGATGGTATCCGGAAGCCAAATCTAGGTTTGAGAAGTATGTATTCCCTGCCAAGGATGCCAATACTTCATCGACGGCTGGCATCGGAAATTTTCTCTTAATCGTTACTTTATTCAGCCCCCGGTAATCCAGTCTGATTACTCCTTTTTTTAGCATCTGCGCCACCATTTCCTTTACGACCGTCCCCTTTGCAAATGGGATTCTAAACGGTTGGATACAAACAGGTATTTTCGTTGCGAGTTCAATTGAACACTCGCCTCCTCGGAATGTTCCCAGCTCATTCTCGTTTTTGGCGAAGCAGTCGCGAAATTCGTTGACGAGGGATCCGAGTTTTCGTTGGCTTTCTTCGTTCACATCTCCGACATTTAGCTCATCCAGTGATAGCTGCTCCCATCCCGTGTCTTCAGTATGTTCTTCTCTCACCAATAATACATCGGTTGACTTCATCGCATCATCCAGAATTTCCATAGCCTTAAAAGTCTTTATCACTCTGACGTCGGGCTGATCCAGCAGCTTCCTCCCGATTATCATGTCGTATGGCTGACTCCCATCCGGCACAATCAACACCTCGCACCACCGAGTTAATGTGTCCACCTTTACCTCTGTGTACACTTTCCCGAGAGTTTTGCACCCCCCTCCTCCAAATCCACTTAAATACCGTTGATCCCACTCGTATTTGATTCCTTCGTCGACAGCAACTGACTGGGTCAATGTGACGAAGTCACTACCTAAGTCTATGAACGCCGTTATTGTGTGTCCGTTCACCTCTACCTCTTTGATGTATTCGCCTTTGTCTTCCAGCAGCAGCACCTGATTTTGTCTACTGGGTCTACTAGCTCCACTTACGCCGGCTCTGCTCACTTCATTCCCCGATTCTGGGCAAGTTCTTTTGATATGACCTGGTTGTTGGCAACCAAAACACTTGATTTCATTCGTTCTGTTCACTACACATCCAGCTCCATGACGCCCCATCTAGCGCTGTCGAGAAGTCTCTTGATGATCCGCTATCGGTGCTGGCCTGTTGCCGATCCGTAATCCGACGATCCATCGCACTCGCTTCAGGACTTCCTGTACCGATTCTGGTTATATTGCCCTAAACGACTCTCTGCACTCCCTGTCCGATATTCCCTGCACGATGTACTTTACTAGCTTGCGCTCCTCCAATCTCCCCCTCGACGCAATGGTTTTCATTTCATATACTAATTCTTCTATGTCTTCATGAGGTTTTCTGTCTTCTGGTCCGCAGTACATCGTGAAGATCCGCCTCGTCATCTGTCGCTGGAAAATGAACAGCAAGGTCCCCCAAGAATTCCCCTAGCGACTAATGCATCGCACCATTACTCCAAATCCTGGCTGCTCCAGCTAGTTTCGATATGGCTGCCATCATCACCAACCTTTCGTCTAATTGGTAGATGTCTTTTAACTCTTCTAGCTTCTTGCTCCATGTCGCTGATGATAATCCTACTGGGTTTTTCGGATTAAATACCGGAATCATATCCGCTACGTCCCTCACAGTGTACATGTTTCTAGAGTGGGAGTTTTCCTTGGTTGATCCAGTTCCTCCTGGTTCCTTCTCGTTCTGCGCCTCTTTCTCCTTCTTGCTGTCGCTAGCTTCTTTTCGTTGCCCTGTTGACTTATTTGTTCTACTCATCGTCTGTTCCTTCAAACGTTTCACTTCCGCACGTAATTCTAACAACTGCTTTGCTCTAACGATCTCTGCCGTAGGGCAAACACTTTCGTCTTCGCTCTCGCCTTCAAGCTCGTCTTCACGCCCGTCGGCTTCGGTCAGACGTTGCAGCAAGTCTTCCATCAGTCCACCTTGGTCCAGTCCTCTAGCTCTCAATTCCTCTCTCAGCTGGTCCCGAGTCCAGTCTTCTTTTCCATTTGGTCTGTAGTTGATTTTGTGAAGGGTCACTGTCTTCAGCCCAATCTCCTTCTACTACCTCGTGGGCGAATGTGACGATCTACCTTTAGCGTGCAAACACAAGTGCCGACACGCCATAATCTCGTCTAATGAAGCTTCACAGTTCTTCTGCTCAATCACACAAGACAAAAAAAAAATAAACCGCTGTCACTGTATTCACCTTATCAGAATCCCCGTTGAGTTCAATCCCACTTCTGAAATTGTAAAAAGACTGCCAAGGATGAACTGCACCAGAACTAAGAGAGTAAAAGAGAGTAAAAGGAAATAAAAAAAAAACCCACAACACCTTATTCAATATGTAATGCTTTCTTCTCTATTGATTGTGTCTTGACGCCCGCTAGCTGATGACTGACCCCGTTTCTTCGGCGAGGTTTTTCTTTTGTCTTCTTTCACCACGGTAAGTGCATATGTTCGTCATACTACCATACGAGTGCTGTTGCTATATTTCCGCTACGACTGTTATCCTCTGCTGCTACTGCTGATTATTTCGTCTCCTGCGGTTAGATAGTTTTGCAGTGAGCGTGGGCGGCTGTTGACGAGATGAACCCAGTAAGGCGCCTGATTCATGATGTAGACGAAATATAGGTGTAGTATCGTAGGAGGAAATGGGTGTAACATATTTGAATACATATATTGTACATATAGGTACACAATATACCTATATGTACATATAATATACATACTAATATACATATGGATATTCATATATGTTTTATTTATTTCTTATTTTTTTGATTATTTTTTTTTTTTTTCAATTTTTTTTTTTTTTTTTTAGAGCTACTTAAACCGACCTTAAAACTATGTAAGCCGGCCAGGCTATAAAAATCTACACCGATTTTGCCCCTTGTGAGGCTATCCCGAATCAAAAGGAAACGACGAAGGAGTTCGCTCTCCGTCCCCGAGCCACCAGAATTTCTGGTGCTGTCTTACTGCATCTGCCATATCAGGGCTTGATACCGCTCTACTAAACCGGAGACGCTCCGTAGTGCTATGTGCGACGTGTCGGTCATGGTTAAGTCGCCTGTCCGCAGCATTTCAGGCAACATGGTAGATTAGCGGCACCGCTACCCTATCCTGTATCAGACCTTCTCTATCTAAATATAGGAACGTCTTTGGGGGGATGAAGACGTTAAGACGCACGCTCTCGTGATATAAATCATTGGGTAGTATGCCCCAGAGATCAGGTTATTCATCGAGGACATTGCTCTTGGAGTGTGCCTTCGAATCATATTGATCACGAAATTATCCACTCTGTTTACGTTCGCCCTGTTATACTGGAAATCATTAGAATAGAATTTTATGTACTGGGACTCTGGTGTTCTGTACAACTGAAGACAAGCCCTAAGGCAAGCCCTCTCAAACACCCTAATCCTTTCCATCCAGCTTGCTCCCACGTTGAACCACACGGGACGTCCATATACGAGCATGGGCCGAATAAGGGCCATGTAGCAGATTACCTTCACTCTTGCATCGAGTTGGCTGCTATAAAACAGTCTCTTTGTAAGGGTAAAAGCAACTCTGGCTCTGACCAAAGCAGCATCTACATTTTTGTTAAAAATAGATATTGATCTAGGCAGATCCCAAGGTATCTAACCAGACTTCGACTCGCTAATGGCTCTCCGTGCTGTCGCACGATTGAGAACTTTCGCCAATTCTTTCTGGTATCCCTGGAGGCCCCAGATAACGACTTTCTAAACAGAATAGTCTCTGTCTTCTGGAAGTTGATCTTCAGCTTCCAGTCGTCGCAGTATATCCTGATCTTATCGAAATCACGCTGCAAGATTATTGCAATGACCTCGATCTTTGATGCTGACCTATACGCGATCAAGTCGTCTGCATACGCAATAGCATGAGGAAGAGATCCTACGAGATCACTCGTGTAAATGTTAAAGAGGATAGGCGAATTAACCGCACCTTGTTGTAGACCGTTTTTGATTTCGAACGTCCCAGCAGAAGTCACATTGCCATTTTTTTGTTCGTCGTTCGAGGGATCTCAAGACATGGCAGGTCGTTTTGATTATTCCTCCGAAAAATTTTATTTATTTGCGGTAACACACTCGGGTTGTTGGATT
The DNA here is from genome assembly GCA_963082735.1 of Pocota personata. Classification (NCBI taxonomy): domain Eukaryota; kingdom Metazoa; phylum Arthropoda; class Insecta; order Diptera; family Syrphidae; genus Pocota; species Pocota personata. The sequence continues at coordinate 133,274,914 of OY720429.1, read as the reverse complement.
TTACAGCCCGAATTTTGTTGTTCCAATGCAGATTTACAGAGAGTCTGTAATTTTCTTTAATTGGAGATTCTTAATTAACGATTTCAGTGTCCTAACCTCCGAGTTTTGTCTGTCCGTAAACTGTCTGTACAAGGTTTTGAGTCTTTACAGAAGTCTACTTTTTGTTGGTGTAGTGCGTCGATTATTGCGCATTGGACCGTGGGTGGAGCGAATTCAAAGAGAGTGCCCTCGTCATAGTTCTGGAGAAGCAAGTCCAGCGCGTCCTTCTATAATTGTAGGAATATGTTTGGACAAACTCCTCCAACTCCGCAATTTCGTTGGGAATCGTTATTACGGCACTGAGACCGCAATTGTCTCTGTCGTACACAAATGTGTGAAGGCAGTTTAGGGTTTGTCGGTCTGTGTCGGTCAGTTGTAACCGTACGTCGAACAGCATAAGATCCAGATAGGAGCTGCTTCTAGGAAACGACGAACTATCTGTAGCTATCAAATCGAGGGTATACTCGACATTGCGTTGATCCCACCAATTGAATAGTAAGTTCCCCCTAGAATTTGGTATGTTATTTCCCCAATCGCTATGTTTGGCATTTAAATCTCCGGCCATGAGGAAATAATTCACCTCCGACTCCAGCATTAGACATCGAAAAAGTGTCTCGAGCTCTGTAATAAATGAAGTAGTTGAGTAGAACCAGATGCGCGGAGAGTAGAACTAGATGAGTAGTCCGCGACTATGTACATGCTCTTTCCACTACGGAGAGCAATACACACGATACGTGCTTCCAGCTCCTGGAATCTCCGCAATTTACCGCTGTACACGGCCTTATATCGCAAGTCTTTATGAATGAAGATCGCAACACCTCCTCCTTGAGTAGAGTTGGGTCGGTCTCTTCTTATAATATTGTATTTATTATGGCTTAGTTTGTGTTTCTGGGATAGCTTAGTTTCGCTAACCAAAAGCACATCAGGGCTTTGATCTTCTAACAACTTTAAAAGTACTGTTCTTCGCTCGATCCTTATCAGTGAATTCACATTCACCGCAAGGATCTTTAAGGGTTTCTCTGCCATCTATCTATTAAGACTGGAGGTGCGCTAGGCCCGGCAGAAATGCGTAGGTCTGGTCCACCCGTTTCGCTTGCTCTTCTAACTGACGCTGAAGCTGGCTCATTTGCCTTTGAATAGAGAGCAAAATAGTTAGCAAATCAGGCTGAAGGAGAAGAACTCCGTCGTCGTTTCCTTTAATAATCCTTTTATTTTTTTGTACTGCTCCACTGTATTACAGTGGATAGTATGCCTATCTTCATTAATACGTTTAATAAAAAAAAGTTATTGCCTATGGCCGACTTACATAGCTAAATGGTGTCTCTTAATTCCATCTTGAAGGTGTTGATTGGTGGCACCTTCTCCTTTCCATTCTTTTGCTGCTGATGTTGTTATTGTTGCTGGTCTTTCGGTTGATGTTGTTGTTGCCGCTGATTCACATTTTGCTTTTTTTGTTGTTGTTGTTGCCGCTGCTGTTTAGCTGGCAACTGTTTTTGTTGTGGCTGCTTTGTTGGCAGCTGTTGATGTTGTTGTTGCTGCATTGCTGGCAGCTGCTTTTGTTGCTGTCGCTTTGCAGGCAGTTGTTGTTCCGTTCTTTGTAGCAATTTTCTCTCCGAATGTACGTTTGTCTGCTGCTGCTGCTATTGTTGTTGACGGCGCCCCCACCCTCACTTGCCTTCGTAGGGAGTCAGCCTCTGCTTCCTCCTCCTCTTTACTGTAGTTCCACTTTCTACAGTTGCCAAGTGGCTTTCACTGTCGGCTTCATCGGTCGATGTTTTTGCGTCCACTACTCTCGCTATGGGAAGCAGGGACCGTTCACTTTTTTTCATTAGGTACCTCACTTGTTATTGTTTTTTATGTAAAAAAAATTATAAAAAAAAGAATATTTATTCCGGTTGGAATTGAACCCGAACGACTCAGGTCACTGGTCGCTAACACTAGCTCTGCGCTACCACGACACTTGATGAACTGCTGTCTACTTTTTTACTTAAAATCACGCGAAAATTTCAAGAGAAGCTGAAACACGTGTGATCTCCACTAAGGTCTGTGAACGACTGGCAACAGAAGGGTGTAATAGTGGGAATGGACGCTAATGCCCACCACATTAACAGGGGAAGCACGGATATTGACAAAAGAGGTGAGTGTTTGGCCGATTTTTTAAATATTAAAAATTTAATTACCTTAAACGAGGGCTGTACAACAACCTTCATAAATAGAAATAGAAGGGAGGTGTTAGATATAACCTTATGTGATGATAGGTCTATACATCTGGTGTCCAACTGGAAGACCAGTAGTGAAATGTCCTTTTCGGAACACAAGTGGTTGTGTTTTGGCATTGGAATTGATCCCAAACTCAAATTAATGATTAGGAATCCAAGGAAAACAGATTGGTCCATCTTTGCAAGAAATCTTCAGGCAAGGCTATCACCAACTCAGGTTAACAGCTGTACTGAGATTGACCAATTAAACAAAGAAGTCCTTAAATTACAGAAGTGCATCATAGAATCCTTTCAGGCCGCTTGTCCTATGAAACCGGTACCTGGAAGCGCTAAACAAAAAATGGTGGAACGGCGACCTCCACGAAACATGGAGGGTTGTTAGACGATGCCTAAACAACATTTTAGGAACAAACGAAGGAGCAGACTGGGAAACTTATAAAGAAAGTAAAAGAAGCTTCAGTGGGCGTCGTGGCGTAGTGGTTAGTGTGTCGGATCACTACGCAAGAGTTTCAAAGTTCGAATCCCAGAAAACACCAAAAAGTTTTTTATCGATCCCACCTCTCGCGAATGTCTGACATCCGAGAGTATTGTTGTCACGAGAAAGCTTCTCAAAATAAATTGCCGTTCGGATACGGCACTAAACTGTAGGTCCCTTCCATTCGTGTGAAAAATATAACGCACACAACACGAGTGGTTGCGAGAAGCTAGGCCCTGGCACTTAAAGAGCTGTTGCGCCAAATATTTATTTATTTATTTTATAAAAGAAGCTTCAAGAAACTCACCAGAGCTGCCGAGAGGGAATCATGGAAAACATTCTGCACTAACGTACGCGACAATAATGGAGCAGCGCGGTTAAAGAAGATCCTGTCCAAGTAACCATTAAGTTATCAGCTTCTACAGGCGGGCACCAATCTGGCAACCGCAGCCGATACCTTGGAGACTCTGATGTACGCACACTTCCCAAACTGTTTCAATGAGGTAGCCATACCTTCCAAGTGTCGGCTTACTCGTGCTGAAACTAAATCGGAATTTACTGACAATCTAGTTGAGACAGATATATTGGCATGGGCCATCAATTCATTTGCACCATATAAATCACCGGGTATGGGTGGAGTACTTTCCATCTTTAAGCCGTTTTGATAAAAGGAAGGCACCTGAACATAATAGGAGAGCTTATGCAAAACACCCTACGAATCATAACCAAATGGGCGGGAGCGAGTGGATTAGGAAAAAAACGGAATTGGTTCTCTTCACAAAGAAGACCAAAACTAGTGATTTTCACATTCCACAACTTGGAGGAGCTTCACTGCAACTCCGTGACAGTATCAAGTACCTGGGCATAATATTGAACAGGGAACTGACCGGGAGAAAGAACCTGTAAGGAAGAGTTACCAAAGCTAAAAGGGCATATTGAATATGCAGGAGGGCCATCGGGAAGTCATGGGGTCTGAAACCGAAACAGGTCCACTGGATATACGAATGCGTAATTAAAGCTACCATCTCCAACGGTGTTGTTGTATGGTGGCCAGTGACAAATAAAAAGTACGCAAGAGACTTGTTAACAAAGGTGCAGCGTATGGCCTGCATAAGCGTCACAGGAGCACAATCCCCAACACCAACAGCGGCCATAGAAGCGATTTTAAACATGCTACCAGTGCACCTCGAAGCGAAGAAGATTGCTCGTCTTTCAGCCGCAAGGCTTAAAAACATCGGACTTTTCAACGAAGGCGCTAAAGCGGGACAATGAAAAATCACCAAAACGATAAGAGAAATGACACCACTCATCGATTGTCTTAGTGATGTTGTTGGAAAATCTTATACGTTCACCAACAACTTCGAAACAATTTTCCCCACAAGGGAATCTTGGACGAATGAAAGGACGACAAGAAACTCCAACGACGGCTCTAAAATATCAGGGGAATCAGGGGCTGGCATCTTCTGTGCTAACCCACCATTGAATTTGCTATTCACCTAGAACCGTACTGTGTTAGAAGTAAAAGTCTTTGCAATTATGAAAACAACAGAAATATTCGCAGAAGACACCAGCGAAGACAGGCAAATAGACATCAGCTCGGACAGCAAAGCAGCAATTAACGCGATCACAAACCTGTATCAAAATCACGACTTATAAAGGAGTGAAAAATTAAATTGAATCTACTTGCAAGGCGCAATAGAGTCGGCCTCATATGGGTACCGGGGCATGAGGGTGTAGCGGGTAATGAAAAGGCAGATGAACTAGAAAGGAAAGGAGCTAGTGACACAGAACTGAATCCTTTTAAGACTATAGGGGTCCCTCTGACAACTATTAAAACGATAATCAGTGCGAAGATGAGACAGGAGTTCAATAACTACTGGACAAATCTAGACACTTGTAAAGTGGCCAGGTAACAGAACCGAGTAACAACACAGCAAAAAGAGCTTTTAACTCAAACAGAACACAGTTAAGAACGATGGTGGGACTTTTAACAGGGCACATCAATCTCAATAAACACTCGCTCAGACTCCGGCTAGCTGATACAACAATCTGTGCCTAATATGAGGAGGAGGAGGAAATTGAGCCATTGACTGGAAAACGCAAAGCTTGTCAATCGGAATCAACTAATCCGAAAAAAGAATTTATCAGTTGGCCAAAAGAAGAAAAACTGTGGAGCCGCATGCATATAGATTTTGCTGGTCAATTACACGGGCTTATGTGACTGATTAGTATCGATTTGTGCTCTAAGTTTCCTTATATAGTTTCTATGTCATATTTTCAATTGAAGGGCTAACCAAAGTTATATAGAGCGGCAGTGAAACATAGTACACAGTTCAGTATGTCCAGAAATTTTGTAGTAACAATGCTATTTAGCATATTCGTACTATTCCCTTAAATTTTGCATCCAATAGTGGAGCAGATTATTTCCTTCGTACTTTTAAGGTTTCCCTCAGAAAAATGTTTGCTAATGGAGCGGGTTTAGGTAAGGCGATACCAATCTTAATTGCTACTTTTCGGGTAACACCAAATTCAGTTACGCAAAAATCCCCATCCAAATTACTACATGGACGCCACAATGCGTCCAGACTTATAGTAGAAAAGAAGTTCAGATATTTTGTTACTAGCAGAAGTAAGTTCAAGTCGAGACAAAATGTTCTATTCCGGCAATATCTGAAAAAGTAAAACTGGATCCCTGGATTCATTATGCGACCAAGAACAGCCAACCAAGATCAGCTATGAAATTCACACCAATGCGGGTCCCTGTCGCTGGCACCAAAATCAGTTAAGGGGAAATTCTGTTAATGAAATAATCAGTGCTTATGAAGGTAACATATCCAATAAGCTCACTAACAAATTTCTTTATTCTCCTAGAAAAGGTTCGACGGTGAGTAGTCAATTAACTGGCAGATAAATAACTGAGGAGGGAACAGACTTAGTCACCTCAGAAGAACAGAACAACCCAGTAACACATCACAAATTCGAACTACAGTGGGAGCCACCAACTGAGTTGAATCTATCCGACTTACAACAAGTTTCAAATTAAGTTGAAGCAAATATTGATATCAAGATCCTGTTCCTAGTTATACTTTTTTTTTAAATTTATTTATTTTTTCATATTTCGATTCAGATTCGCTTTACAGAAAGTTAAAAAATTATGGTATAAACTGATATATGTGTATATATGCATATATATATAAAAATAATAAATAAGACATTACACATAATTTAATAAATAAATAAATAACAAAGAGGTGATATAAGTTAACACGTTCAGCTTACCACCGAATAAAATAAAAAGTGCAAGCAATGCGATTCGCTGTGCATGCGCATCCGCTAGGTGCACGCGCATTCGTCGGGCAGGTGGATCACCTTACTTGATCATGAACAGTAGCGATGGGCCTGCGTGGGAACTGCAACGCAGCATTTTAGGTTTAGATTGAATAAAGTGAATTATTGTAATTGAGATTAAGTTGAGGGCATTCTTTGTCGGACTGTCGAACAGAATAAACGTAATTTTTGTAACGTATAAAACTTGTGTTTGATTGGGAACAGTGGGAATTCCTTTGAAAAGTAATTTTTTTATGATATACGGAAAGTAGTGATTTTACTCGCGCCCGAGCAGGGACATGAAAACAATGTCCTTTTGGAAAAACAAACAATAATATAATCCGTTAAATCAAAGTGAAAATTAGAAATACAAAATAAGTTATGGAAAAGCGAAATGAGGAAGTTAAAGAAAAGTTAAGATAAAAAATCATAAGAGATATATAAGATAAAGAGAAAAAGCAAAAGAAATCTTTTGAGTGCAAGTTAACATTATTTTAAAAATTCGGTGAAATTTTTTTAAATATAAAATTATGTAAAGCCAAAACACAAAACAAGATAAAGAGAAAGTGAAATAAAATAAACAAGTTTATAAAGTAAAAAAGAACACAAAAACTCAAGTGAGCGAACCAGGGACCCATCAGTGAAGTTCAAATACAAAGAAGGGACGAAGGAGAATCAAAAGGAAAGATGCAGTTGACTCTTGGATTTTAGTAAGAATTTAGTTAAGATTTGTAAAATTAGATTTCCTGAATAAATGTTAAAGTTAAAAGAAACTTGTCAAATAAATGTCATTTCACGAAAAGTAGACGATAGCTCAGCACACGAATAACACATAGCTTAACAAATAATTCCTTGGGACTAACTCGAGAATAAAGGGGCCGGTTCATTAAAGCATTAAATAAGTTTAATATTCTGGGGTAAAGATCCTCGTACCTTAGTAGGTCGCTGCAGACATTATTGCATTAACGACTAAAAAGAATACATACGAGCCTTTAAAACAGAGATAACTACTCCGAAAGTTTAAGAAGAGTGTCCAGCAGGCATCTAGGGAAAATAATAGTTGTGCTGAGCGATAAAACAAAACGCATTAAACAAAGAAAAATAGTAAATAGAAAAAAAATAAAGTTAAATTAAATTAAACCATTAGAATTATATGAATAGAAACTGTAAAAAATGATAACTAAATGGTAAGAAAACATATAGAATACAAAATTGTATTGAAATCCACTTCCGTCGTTAGGTACGCTAAGTTATTTAAAATATTTTTCTGCTGCGAAATTACACACCCTTAGGTATAATGGACGAACAAGCGAACTCTGTAACCCAACTCACGGATGCTGTTAACAGTGTCAACAACTCCGGGGGTTTGAAGGCTGAATGGGTAGGATTGAACAATCCATTTCCCAGGAAGCAATTGAAATAGTAAACGATCAGCTAACCAACATCTCGAATCGCCTTTGAGCCTTAGAACAATTGAATCTAGAAAGGATTCCCAATCCACAATCGGAGCAAGTGGAGACATTGTGTGGGCCGACCAGTGAACAAGACCTGAAGGACTTTTCTAAACTTCCTGATTGCGTTAAGGAACTTCAAACCTTCGACGGGAACTCAGTGCATTACTTCTCCTGGGCCCACAGTTTTGAGACGGTGTTGAAGGATTAGGAAATAGTTCGTAATAAGCCCATCTACAGGGCAATACTTCACCATATTCGCCAGAAGGTCAGAGGCAAGGCAGACTCTGCCTTGATCTCATATAATATATTCGATAATAACTGGTCCGAAATCAAAAGGGTTCTCTCACTCCACTACGCTGTTAAAAGGGACATCCGAACACTCGAACACCAATTTAATCGGCTGATACAAGGTAATTCGAGAGTCAATGATTTTTACGCAACCGTAAATCATCAGTTCTCTAGATGTGTTCATACGGGGGTTAAGCGGGGACCTCTCAAGACTCTTAGTCATTCAAAAGCCAAAAACCCTACCTGATATATACCTAAAGAATAACCCTTCAAATGCTATTAACCAGATGCTGACCCTAGTCGGGAACTTGTCAATATCTGCAAGATCTAGACTGGAAGCTATTTGTAAAAAAATCGATAATCTCTTCGGTCCAGTGGGCAATTAAAAGGTCAGAACTAACGTTAGAGCAGGAATCCGCACAAACACAGATGAACCCATCTATGCAAAAAGCTACCCCTATCCGGCTTGCATGAGGGAGGAAGTTGAGCGGCGGGTTAAAGAACTTCTGTCGGAAAACATCATCTGCCCCTCGAACAGCCCGTACAATTCACCTATATGGGTTGTTCCTAAAAAACCGAAACCTAACGGGGAAAAACAGTACCGAATGGTAATTGACTATAAGCGTCTAAACGCTGTAACCATTCCGGATACGTATCCCATTCCGGATATCTGTAGCACGCTGGCTAGTCTTGGAGATGCAAAACTCTTTACAACACTCGACCTGACTTCAGGATTTCATCAAATCTTGATGAACGGGAATGATATCGCGAAAACAGCCTTCTCAACGATGAATGGGAAGAACTAGTATCTGAGGCTTCCTTTCGGCCTCAAGAACGCTCCTACTATCTTTATGCTTTATGCTTTATGTATGCTTTATTTCACTTATATTGATTAACAAAACTATGATAGATGATGTGCTCAAAAAATGATCGGTAAGATATGCTACGTATATATCGACGATAAAATCGTCTTTAGCAAATCTTAAGAGGATCACTTGAGGGACGTCGAGACTGTATTCTCGAAATTGAACGAGGCTGGACTAAAGGTAAACCTGGAAAAAAGTTCATGATCACTAGCGTCGAATTCCTCGGATACCTGGTTACTCCAGGTGGCATTCTCCCGGACCAAAAAAAGGTCAAAGCGATCGAAAATGTCCTTCCTCCAACTAATCTAAAAGAACTGAAGAGCTCCTTTGGTTTAACCTCCTACTACAGGAAGTTCATTCAGGATTACGCTAAGGTCGCAAAGTCCCTAACCAACATAACACGTGTCCCCACGTGGTAGGGCCAATCAATCAAAGAACGTTCCAATCTCCCTTAACGAAGAAGCAATAAAATCTTTCCAGAGGACACTGCAAGCGAAGGTCAAGTCTCCATGGAAAATCGAACTGACACTGCAGAAGAACGACTTTGTGAATTCTCTTCTAGTGACATCGAATCCGGTACTGTGCACAGTGATGATCAGGATAGTTCAGATCTTATAGCACACGTGGAAGCGGAAATCAATGTCTTCAGAAATCAGCTGATCTTTAAGATTGGCATTGATTTACGCTCTCATGAGGAGCCGCATCCCGGCTATAATAGCCATTACATCTCCCTACGGACATTAAACCACGAAAGCTTTTTTGAAGTATTGAGAGAAAAACTCAACCCAAATGTAGTAAACGGGATAAAAATCCCGCAAAATTATCTTGTAATTCTTCAGAAGGTTTATCTGGAGAATTTTGTAAAATTCAGGTTGCGGGTAACGCAAAGAGTCGTTGAGGATGTCGCTGATGAAGAGCGAAGATTTCTTGTTATTGAGAGAGAACACAGAAGAGCCCATCGCGCACCTAGAGAAAACAGGGAACAAATCTTGGAATAGTTTTATTTTCCCCATATGATGGCTCAGATTAGGAAATTCTCTGCTCTGTGTGAAGTACGCAATACAAACAAATATGACAGGCATCCGACAATTCCCGAATTGCAAACGACACCACCCCCAAGTACCCATGTGAAATTCTCCACATGGATATAATGGAAATCCAGAACGAACAATTCTTAACGGTGGTTGACAAGTTCTCCAAATTTTTCCATATTAAAGAGAAATAAACCATCTACATCAGATCGATATTAATCAAGATTTTGCATTATTTCACAGTCCCACAAATGTTAGTGACGGACAATGAAAGGGGCTTCCTCAGCCCAATTATTTTAAATTTCATACAAAGTTTAGGCATTAAGTTCCTACAGAAGCGAGGGGAATGGGCAAATAGAAAGGGTCCATTCCACCATATTAGAAATTTACCGGTGTCTCAAGGTTGAAATTCCGGACCTCAGGGTTAAAGAATTTGTGCACATAGCGGTAGCGGCTATAACAATACCATTCATTCGGTAATCAAACGAAAACCCGCGGACGTATTCTTCAATAGATCTCAGAGGGTCAATTTCCAGAACCTCTTAAATATTCGTTCGAAAATCAATAAGGACCATAGGGGAATTATCAAGCGGAACATGGACGCGAGAAATGCACGGTTAAACTTGCAAAGAACTGCGCCCAGGAAGTACAGTGCGGGTGATGTGGTGTTCGCCGCAGTAAAACGCATAAAAGGTAAAAATAAACCTTTGTACAGAAAAGAAATTGTCGCAAAGGATAATCGCGTGACGATAACGACGACAATTGGTAAAAGAATCCATAAAGCCCATTTAAAGAACACAATAAAAATATAAATGAAAAACAAAAACCAAAAAACGAAAAAAGAATTTAAAGAAATTACAAAAAAAAAGGGAATGATTCCCTAGCCTATGTATAATAAAATTCTTTCTTTTACGCATCCAACGTACTATAAGTTAAGTTTGTAAAACGATTTATAATTCCTAAAAGTAATTAATAAAGTAATGAAATTATATTGCAGTTTAGCTTTCTTAGTTCCCGTGCAGGCCCTCCACATTTTCGAATATAGATCACCAATCGTGACCACCAATCGTGACCATTTAAATTGGTCCATGTCAATGACTTAAGGATGTATAACGCGCTCATTGAACAAACTGGCTACAAAGCATGTAACAGATCAAGAAACGTATCTGGTTTTAACATACCATCTGAACCAGGTAAAAGACCAACTAAAACAACTAAGGGAACCAAAGACGAGACGGGCTAGATTTATAAACTGGGTAGAGACCGCCTGGAAATGACTGGCCGATTACCCTGACGCAACTGACTAGAGCAAAATCTTACAAACGCAGGCGGGCATAGCAGAGAACAATAACGACCAATATAAAATCAACGAGAGACTTTTTGAGACGACGCACGAGGTTATGAGCAAGCTTAACAAGATGATTGATGGCTATAATAACGCTGTACGAGAGGGAGAAACGGTTAGACTAAGACACGACTTACTAAAAAAACTACTTATATTGAAGGAAGGGGTAAATGAAATAATAAGGGCCTGTCGGATGGCCAAGACTGGAATAGTTAATAGCAACATATTAGACTCCGAGAAGATTAACGCTATCATAAACGAGCTGGAAACCTTACCTTACCAAAACGTCGTAGAAGCAGTAGAATATGGACGACCCTCTGTGTATAGCAATGGAGTCCTATTGGTATATGTCCTATCAATCCCTAAGGTTGGGACCAACATTTTCCATGTGGTAAACGCTCGCGCTGCGATTAGAGACGGGAAACAAATCGACCTAGAGTATAGGAAACTACTAGTTAACTAAAGAAACTAGCAGAAGCCACACGCCTACCTAGGATCCTTAAGACTGGCACCGCAGCATGTGATTTCAAAAGCACTAATGAAGAGGTCATCGAACTGATTGGGGAAAATACAATCTTCGTGACAAATTTTATTGGTTCAATTCTAAATAAAAATTCTTCTATTCCTCTAGAAGGCAATTACCTCATTCAACTGGACAATGATACAGTCACAATCAAGGAACAGACATACTACAGCAGGTCAGCCTCCAGTTGGCAAGCGCTTCCTGCTGTCCTAGCCAACGTAACTAGCAAAAGGATTAAGCCTAACCTAGACGCCGTGCACGACATCAGAGTCAAAAACATAGAGCTCATCAAAACCCTAAAAGAAAACCTTAACTCTTCTATCGTTACAGAAATTCCTAAACATCCCCGAACTTCGTCTGTCTCTTCGCCGGAAGCACATCCCTCGCCCAGCTCCACGCTCAACGGAAGTTCAGCAACCTGGCAGTAACTTGACCTGTTCCATATGTTCAGCGATTGACCTGCGGGACGCAGACATTTGAAGGGGCGGCAGCTAACACGTTCAGCTTACCACCGAATAAAATAAAAAGTGCAAGCAATGCGATTTGCTGTGCAC
>OY720429.1:133259202-133262593 GCA_963082735.1 Pocota personata | reverse complement strand
ATAATAATAATAATAATAATAATAATAATAATAATAATAATAATAATAATAATAATAATAATAATAATAATAATAATAATAATAATAATAATAATAATAATAATAATAATAATAATAATAATAATAATAATAATAATAATAATAATAATAATAATAATAATAATAATAATAATAATAATAATAATAATAAATAATAATAATAATAATAATAATAATAATAATAATAATAATAATAATAATAATAATAATAATAATAATAATAATAATAATAATAATAATAATAATAATAATAATAATAATAATAATAATAATAATAATAATAATAATAATAATAATAATAATAATAATAATAATAATAATAATAATAATAATAATAATAATAATAATAATAATAATAATAATAATAATAATAATAATAATAATAATAATAATAATAATAATAATAATAATAATAATAATAATAATAATAATAATAATAATAATAATAATAATAATAATAATAATAATAATAATAATAATAATAATAATAATAATAATAATAATAATAATAATAATAATAATAATAATAATAATAATAATAATAATAATAATAATAATAATAATAATAATAATAATAATAATAATAATAATAATAATAATAATAATAATAATAATAATAATAATAATAATAATAATAATAATAATAATAATAATAATAATAATAATAATAATAATAATAATAATAATAATAATAATAATAATAATAATAATAATAATAATAATAATAATAATAATAATAATAATAATAATAATAATAATAATAATAATAATAATAATAATAATAATAATAATAATAATAATAATAATAATAATAATAATAATAATAATAATAATAATAATAATAATAATAATAATAATAATAATAATAATAATAATAATAATAATAATAATAATAATAATAATAATAATAATAATAATAATAATAATAATAATAATAATAATAATAATAATAATAATAATAATAATAATAATAATAATAATAATAATAATAATAATAATAATAATAATAATAATAATAATAATAATAATAATAATAATAATAATAATAATAATAATAATAATAATAATAATAATAATAATAATAATAATAATAATAATAATAATAATAATAATAATAATAATAATAATAATAATAATAATAATAATAATAATAATAATAATAATAATAATAATAATAATAATAATAATAATAATAATAATAATAATAATAATAATAATAATAATAATAATAATAATAATAATAATAATAATAATAATAATAATAATAATAATAATAATAATAATAATAATAATAATAATAATAATAATAATAATAATAATAATAATAATAATAATAATAATAATAATAATAATAATAATAATAATAATAATAATAATAATAATAATAATAATAATAATAATAATAATAATAATAATAATAATAATAATAATAATAATAATAATAATAATAATAATAATAATAATAATAATAATAATAATAATAATAATAATAATAATAATAATAATAATAATAATAATAATAATAATAATAATAATAATAATAATAATAATAATAATAATAATAATAATAATAATAATAATAATAATAATAATAATAATAATAATAATAATAATAATAATAATAATAATAATAATAATAATAATAATAATAATAATAATAATAATAATAATAATAATAATAATAATAATAATAATAATAATAATAATAATAATAATAATAATAATAATAATAATAATAATAATAATAATAATAATAATAATAATAATAATAATAATAATAATAATAATAATAATAATAATAATAATAATAATAATAATAATAATAATAATAATAATAATAATAATAATAATAATAATAATAATAATAATAATAATAATAATAATAATAATAATAATAATAATAATAATAATAATAATAATAATAATAATAATAATAATAATAATAATAATAATAATAATAATAATAATAATAATAATAATAATAATAATAATAATAATAATAATAATAATAATAATAATAATAATAATAATAATAATAATAATAATAATAATAATAATAATAATAATAATAATAATAATAATAATAATAATAATAATAATAATAATAATAATAATAATAATAATAATAATAATAATAATAATAATAATAATAATAATAATAATAATAATAATAATAATAATAATAATAATAATAATAATAATAATAATAATAATAATAATAATAATAATAATAATAATAATAATAATAATAATAATAATAATAATAATAATAATAATAATAATAATAATAATAATAATAATAATAATAATAATAATAATAATAATAATAATAATAATAATAATAATAATAATAATAATAATAATAATAATAATAATAATAATAATAATAATAATAATAATAATAATAATAATAATAATAATAATAATAATAATAATAATAATAATAATAATAATAATAATAATAATAATAATAATAATAATAATAATAATAATAATAATAATAATAATAATAATAATAATAATAATAATAATAATAATGATAATAATAATAATAATAATAATAATAGTAATAATAATAATAATAATAATAATAATAATAATAATAATAATAATAATAATAATAATAATAATAATAATAATAATAATAATAATAATAATAATAATAATAATAATAATAATAATAATAATAATAATAATAATAATAATAATAATAATAATAATAATAATAATAATAATAATAATAATAATAATAATAATAATAATAATAATAATAATAATAATAATAATAATAATAATAATAATAATAATAATAATAATAATAATAATAATAATAATAATAATAATAATAATAATAATAATAATAATAATAATAATAATAATAATAATAATAATAATAATAATAATAATAATAATAATAATAATAATAATAATAATAATAATAATAATAATAATAATAATAATAATAATAATAATAATAATAATAATAATAATAATAATAATAATAATAATAATAATAATAATAATAATAATAATAATAATAATAATAATAATAATAATAATAATAATAATAATAATAATAATAATAATAATAATAATAATAATAATAATAATAATAATAATAATAATAATAATAATAATAATAATAATAATAATAATAATAATAATAATAATAATAATAATAATAATAATAATAATAATAATAATAATAATAATAATAATAATAATAATAATAATAATAATAATAATAATAATAATAATAATAATAATAATAATAATAATAATAATAATAATAATAATAATAATAATAATAATAATAATAATAATAATAATAATAATAATAATAATAATAATA